>PVJX010009480.1:0-60928 GCA_004027295.1 Dolichotis patagonum
TGCCCAGGTAAAAGAAGAAATGATAAAAGTAGTGAAAGAAATAGTGAACACATCTAGTGAAGACATAGCTAAAAAATTAGAGAAACAAAGCAAACAGATAGAATCCCTGAATGAACACCATAAGAAACAAGCAGCATACATAAAGCAAATTCAAAGAGATATACAGGAAATCAAAAATTCTATTGAAAGCTGTAAAAACCGCCTCAATGAAAGTGAAGATATAATTTCAGACCACGAAGATGAGATCGCAGCTAGTGAATAGGAAAGGAAAGATCTTTTAAAAATAACAAAGAATCAGGAAATAACAATTCAACAGCTACAAGATGATGAAAAGGAAAATAACATAAGATTAATAGGGATAAATGAAAAGGGGGACAGCCAAAATGATATCAAGAGGATATTTACAGAAGTAATAGCTGAAAACTTCCCAAATATGAGAATAGAAACTGACATCTGGATAAGTGAAGCATATAGAACTCCAAAAAGCCATAACCAAAATAAAACTACACCCAGACACATAATAATCACCATCCCAGAAACCCACCATAAGAACAGAATACTAAAAGCTGTTAGAGAGAAAAGACAGATCATCTATAAAGGAAAACCTACCAGAATCACAGCAGACTTGTCAGCACAAACAATGAAGTCAAGAAGAGCATGTAGTGAAGTATTTCAGATACTAAAGGAAAACCACTTCCAACCCAGACTGACATACCCTGCAAAACTGTCCTTCAAAATGGATGGAGAAATAAGATACTTCCATGACAAAGAATAGCTGAAAAACTTCATGAACACCAAACCAACCCTACACAGAATACTGAAAGACATTCTAGATACACATAGGATAAAACCACCAAGCAAGGCAGACAATTAAATAGAATGGAAAGCTAAAGACACAACAGCAGAAAGATAACATGTCAACAATAAACCAATATATAACAGTTATAACCATTAACATAAATGGCCTCAACTCACCAATCAAAAGAAACAGACTGGCAGAATGGATCAAGGAACAACATCCACCCATATGCTGTCTAAAAGAAACCCATCTTACCCAAAAGGAAACCCATAGACTGAAAGGCAAAGGGTGGAAAACAGTACTTCATGCAACAGGAAACCAAAAAAAAAAAAGCAGGAGTAGCATCCTATTTGCAGACAATGTGAAATTCAAACCAAGAATAATCCAAAGAGATAAAGAAGGTCGCTACATACTAGTTAGGGGAAAACTTCAAGAGGAAGGGATAACAATCTTAAATATATATGCACCAAATTCCAGAGCACCCAGCTATACAAAGTAAATAATAACAGAAATGAAAAATCAAATAAGCAATAACACAATTATAATGGGAGATTTTAACACGCCATTGACACAGAAGGACAGATCAACTAGACAGAAAATCAGCAAAGAAATAACAGAACAGAATCACACCTGTGAAAAAATGGACTTGATAGACATATATAGAGTTTTCCATCCAACAACATCAGAATATGCATTCTTCTCAGCAGTACATGGGACATTCTCTAAAATAGACCATATACTAGCCCACAGAACATGTTTAAGGAAATGCAAATGAATTGAAATTATGCCATGCATGCTATAAGATCATAGTGCCATGAAATTAGAAATTAATGATAAAAGCAACTGCAAAAAATTCACAAACACATGGAAACTGAGTAATACACTCTTGAGCAATCGGTGGGTCATGGAGGAAATTAAAGAAGAAATTAAACAATATCTACAACCAAATGAAAATACAAACACAACTTACCGGAATTTGTGGGGTGCAATGAAAGTAGTCCTCAGAGGAAAATTTATTGCACAGAGTTCCCACATCAGGAAGACAGAACGAACACAAATAAACAACCTGATGCTACAACTCAAACTTCTATAAAAAGAAGAGCAAGCCAAGCCCAAAGCCAAAAGAAGGGAGGAAATTATAAAGATCAGAGCAGAAATTAATGCAATAGAGACTAAGAAAACAGTACAAAGGATCAATGAATCAAATAGTTAGTTCTTTGAAAGAATAAATAAAATTGATAAGCCCCTGGCCAACCTTTTTAAAAAAAGGAAAGAAAAAAGTCAAATTCATGCAATAAGGAATGAAAAAGGTGAAATTACTACAGATTCAGTGGAAATACAGAAGACCATCAACACCTATTTTGAAAACCTCTATTCTCATAGATTCGATAACACTGAAGAAATAAACAGATTCCTAGATACATATGAACTACCAAAGCTGGATCAGGAAGATGTAAAACTTCTGAATAACCCAATTTCTATTAATGAAATTGAAAATGTAATTAAGACCTTGCCGACAAAGAAGAGCAAAGGCCCAGATGCATTCACTGCAGAATTCTCCAAGAAATACAAAAAAGACTTAATGCTAACACTCCTCAAACTCTTCAATGAAATTGAAAGGGAAGCAATTCTTCCTAAGTCATTCCTGGAAGCAAATATTACTCTAATACCAAAACCAGAGAAAAACCCAACTAAAAAAGAGAACTATAGGCCAATCTCCCTAATGAACATAGATGCAAAAAGTCTCAAAATATTAGCAAACAGGATACAGCAAATCATCAAGAAGATTATTCACCTCAACCAAGTGGAATTCATCCCAGAAATGCAGGGATGGTTCAACATACATAAATCAATAAATGTAATCCACCATATCAATAGAGCTAAAAGTAAGAACCACATGATCATCTCTACAGATGCAGAAAAAGCTTTTGATAAGGTCCAGCATGAATTCATGCTAATAACCTTACAGAGAATTGGAATAGATGGTCTTTATCTCAATATGATAAAGGCTATCTATGACAAACCTACAGCCAGTATCATATTAAATGGCCAAAAACTGAAAGCCTTTACCTTAAAATCAGGTACAAGACAAGGATGTCACCTGTCACTGCTCCTATTCAACATAGTAATGGAAATACTAGCCAGACCAATTAGACAAGAGAGATAAATAAAAAGAGTAA
Source organism: Dolichotis patagonum (assembly GCA_004027295.1). NCBI lineage: Eukaryota > Metazoa > Chordata > Mammalia > Rodentia > Caviidae > Dolichotis > Dolichotis patagonum. The sequence continues at coordinate 2,980 of PVJX010009480.1, forward strand.
AGATAGGAAAAGAGGAACTTAAATTATCATTATTTGCAGATGACAAGATACTTTACATAGAAGACCCCCAAAACTCCATTGGAAAACTCTTAGATATAATAAATAAATTCAGCAATGTAGCTAGATACAAAGTCAATACTCAATCAATAGCATTCCTATACACTAACAATAAAAATACTGAAAGAGAGGTAAGAGTAGCCACACACTTCACACTAGCATCCACAAAAATGAAATACTTAGGAATTAATCTCACAAAAGCAGTAAAACAGCTATACAAGGAAAATTATAATACCCTGAAAAAGGAAATCAAGAGGACCTCAGAAAATGGAAAGACATCCCTTGTTCATGGATAGGAAGAAAAAACATTGTGAAAATGGCCATTCTCCCAAAATTACTACACAGATTCAATGCAATCCCAATCCAAATACCACTAACATACCTCATAGATCTACAGAAATCACCCCTAAAATTCATCTGGAACCAGAAGAGACCTAGAATAGCAAAGGCAATTCTAAGCAGCAAAGGCAAGGCAGGAGACATCACAATCCCTGATTTGAAATTATACTACAGAGCTACAGTAATAAAAGCAACATGGTACTGGAATAAAAACAGACCTAAAGATCAATGAAATAGATTGGAAGATACAACCACAACCACAAACCCACCTTATCTTTGATAAAGGGGCCAAACATGTTCGCTGGAAGAATGACAGTCTCTTTAACAAATGGTTCTGGAAAAATTGGCTATCCATATGCAGAAGACTAAAACTAGACCCATGCCTATCACCATGTACTAAACTAAAATCTAAATGGATCAAAGATCTAAATCTTGAAACAGAAACACTAAATCTGTTGGAAGACAAAGTAGGTAAAAACCTCAAAATTATAAGGGTAGGTAGAGAATTCATGTACAAGAATCAAACTACACGAGATATACTTCCCATAATCAATAACGGGGACCATATCTTATTAAAGAGTTTCTGCATGTCAAAAGAGATTCCCAGCAAAGTGAAAAGAAAACCCACAAATTGGAACAAAATCTTAATGGATTGTCTCTTACACAAAGAACTTCTATCTAGAAGTTATAAAGAATTTTAAAAAATCAGACCCTCAAAATTCAAAGACCCAATCCAAATGTGGCCATCTGAAATGGATATACAGTTCTCAGATGAAGAATTACAAATGGCAAATAAATACATGAAAAATGTTCATCATCATTAGTCATTAGAGAAATGCAAATTAAAACTACACTGAGATTCCATCTCACCCCAGAAAGAATGGCCAGGATAGCAAAAACTACCAACAACAAGTGCTGGAGAGGCTGTGGGGAAAAAGGAACTCTTCTATGCTGTTGGTGGGAGTGTAGACTGGTGCAACCACTGTGGAGGTCAGTCTGGAGATTCCTCAAAAATCTTGGTTTGGAAGTCCCATTTGACCCAGCTATTCCACTTCTAGGCATATTCCCAGAAGAACTGAAAACATCATACCACAGTGATATATGTGCACCCATGTTTATAGCAGCACAATTTATAATAGCCAGATCTTGGAAACAACCTAAGTGCCCATCAATTGAAGAATGGATGAAAAAGTTGTGGCATTTTTATACAATGGAGTACTACTCAGCTATAAAGAATGATCACATCGAGGTGTTTATAAATAAATGGACACAACTTGAGACCATACTCATAAGTGAAATAAAACAAACACACATGTGTAAATACCATATAGTCTCCCTAGTATGAGAATTGGTAAGAGTATATAAGATTTTATAGTAATCATGATTCCCCTATTTCATTGCTTTGAAGCCTTTCAATGTTTTCATTCATCAGTTGGAATGTTTTTAATCTGTTTTGTTTTACTTTATTATGCATGATGGTATGAACAGTGGTTTTGAAGAAAACAAAACACTATGGCAGCCATTGCTGATTTAATATCGCCTTCCTTAGAAGTCCTACCATGCTTCTACTCTGCTATTACCATTGGTTCTATCATGTTGTGTCTTATTGGGATTTTAATATATGTGATAATATAAACAAATCTTTTTATTCAAAATGAGATATTATAGTAGCAATTGGTCATAGTTATTTGGTTCAGAATATCCTGTAGTTCTTTCATTCTCTTGAACAGTTTTATACTATTGTGTTATGTTTGATATTATTGTATCTGAAACTATGCTCAACTATAGCAGAGAAAGAGATATTTTGACAGCTACTGTTAATGTGCAGTTGTCTTGTTGTAAAGTGTTGTATTGCTTATGTTGTTCTGTTCTGATCTGCTTTGTTCTGCCCTCTTTTGTTTTATTCTCTTTAAAATAAAAAAAGTAATAAAAACTGTAGGAGTAATAAAACCCAAAATGCATAATTGCTAATGTAAAAGAGAGAGCAAAAGAAAGTGCTCTAAAGGATATAACTGCATGTATGTTTAAGTGTGGAAGATAGATGACCATACTACTGTTTTTGTTTGTTGAGCAGAACTGTTAACAGTCTCACTGTTTGAATGTCTACTTTGTATGCTTTAATTTTGTAACTTGAACAACTATTTCCAAGATGACAGTATGTAATTTATCAACTAGTGATTTCTTAGTGGTTTGTTGTTTTTGTTGTTGTTCTTTTCTTTTTTTCCTTTGGAATTCTGTGTTGTTGCTTCCCTTTTTTCTGTTTTGTTTGGTTATTTTTTTCCTAAATAAAATTTAAAAAAAAATAAAAAATAATACTATCAGATCTAGTTCTTCTTTCTATACATGTGTTTATAATCAATGTTATTTAATTGAGATGATCTTTTGATAAGAAAAAAATAAACAGCCTATGTATTTGTACTCACTTTTCTGTGACACCTCAATCCAAAACCTTTGAAAATGACAAGCACTGAAGAAAGGTCAAAATTCATAGGCCTTATCAGTACTAAATATTACTAACTAACAGAAATATAAATAAACAAGCCATTTATAAAATTTTACTTATAAGAATCATTGCTCCAGACAAAAAGATACTGGATACAGTCTGTTGGGGGGGCCTATTTTTGCAAACACATGCAATTATGAAACAGCAAATTACCCTTAGAAAAATTATTAAACACTTTTACATAGGAAACTCACAGTTTGTACCTTTAAAATATTTTAATTAAGTTTCCTATACATGGGCCTTCTTACATTTCAAAACACTTCAAACAAAATAAAAAATGAAAAACATAACGCCAGAGGGAAAAGTTATAAATTAATATAGAAATACATTGGTCTAGATTATTTTAAATATGTGAATAAACAATTATCAATTTTACTTCTGCAAATTTCTGATGAGGTTTACATCTGGTAAACCAAGGTTTGAGTAATTTTAATTTTTAGTTCTATTTTTTCAAATGGCAGCTCTGCAATTATTCTTTTGGTAATTATTCTTTTATAAATGGCATTGCATGCCATTTATAAAATAAAATTGTTACCTGATTGCAATATCAGTCCTGACTCTAGCATCAGGAATGAATACTATGACTAAATGGAACTGTATTATTGGCTGTAATTATAATTTTAGTGATAACTGTAAATGAAATATTAGTATTGGTTGGTGGCAATATGCTTAGCAGTTAACAGTCAATATGACCTAAAATTATGTCAATAATGCAACAAAATATAAATTTAATAATATAGCTTGTTAGTGATCTATTTTATAAAAGTCCTTTAAATTAAAAATTAAAAATATGACCTTAAATGTTATGCTAAGTGTTATGGGAATAAAAGCTTGTCTGCCACATCAGAAACAGCAAGAATGAAGAAAAGAGTAATTTAGAAGATGATGATGTGTCATTAACTGCACAAAGGTGGTGACTGGCAATTTGACTTAACTGTGTCATTAGGGTCCCTCACGTGCTTAAGTGTGAAAATTAAAACAATAAAATCTTCTAATGTCACATTTATATTTCTGAAAACAATGATATTTATATAACGTGTCTGAGTCCAAAATCTAGTGTTATTGTCATTCAATTATTGATAAAACACTGAAGCTTTTTTCTCTGCCCATAATTTACTCTTTATAAAATAATTATCTGTATAATTTTGAATTTCACAGTTTATTTTTTCTACATCAGCCCCATTTTACTTATTGATATACTAAACCCTGTATTTAGTTCACACTAAAGTAGCATGAGTTAACTTCTTCTGAGTTGTTATCATGTGCCAAGCACTGTGCTATGTATACTATGTATACTTTTATCATATTTAAACCTCATTACATATCTCTAAATAGGTACTGTTAGTATCATTGTACAAGTAAACAAACAGGCATAAAAATGTTGTAAAATTAATCCAGTATCTCACAGCTAAAAATTGACAAAGACGTGAATTAATTTTGATTATATTTAACACTTTCAAAAACTATTATTTAATGTACTTAGATCTCTGTTTTATTTCTTTTATTCTCTATTAAGAAAGAAATTTCCATAAATTTGAGTTAGGTTTACCTGATTGATTTAAGTTAAGCAATATATATGGACATTGTTTTTAATCAGTTAAGATCAAAAGGTGGCAAAGAGAATTTTTGAGAGCTTTCAAGTACCTAGAAGCAGAATCTGAGGAAATAGACATATACAACTTTTGGGCAGAGAGTGAACTAAATGGAAATGAAGGTGGTAACTTCTGCCATAAGAGCGTAAAATTCTCATAATGAAGCAGGATGGATCACTGTAGGAGAATTAATGATCTTAGTCTCCTCTCTTTTTTAACAATTTTCTTTTGCTCAAAAATTTGGATCACACTCCCATTAGACATCTATGTTAAATTTTCTACTGTTGACTCCAAAATGGAGCTTATTCTCTCAAAATTTATTTTTAAACTCATATGTCTAAACATAAAAATTATGCATATTAATGGAGAACAAAATTTCTTCTTTTATTTCTACAAGCAATTTCCAAGTCCAGATTTGAGAGGAAAAAAATAGATGACTTCTTCTGACATAAAAAGTCTGCATTTCCAAATTATTTTCCTGCCCGAAGTATTCATGAGCACTATAGATGACTCACTGAATTTTCTATATACTGAAATATAGTGAGGAGTTTCCTTCTTACCTTTAATCTTCACAGACCATGGACTGTCTAATGCTTCACATTGCTTCACTACAGCCTCTTACTGGTAACAGTTCTTACAGAGGTAACTCCGTGACAGTCTACCTTACAAACATAGATACAAAAAGCATAAGTAAAATGTCAGTCACCTGTGTATAGTAGAATATTTTAATCATAACAGCAAGAGAAGAGAATGTCTTTCTGCAATAGAATGAAATTGAAGATAGGTACATGGGAAGTTGGGAGATCTTTTTTAAATGGATGAAGGGAACAAGAGATGGAGATAAAGGGAAAGGGGGAGGGAAAGGGATGAAATAAAAGAATTGAAAAGAAAGAAAAAACAATGAAAATAGAGTTTTTGCAAATGGGAAGGAGTCTAAGCATTAGTAGGAACAAGGAGGGAGAAGGGAGATAGGGGATGAAGAAATATAAAGAAGGAAGAAAGGAAGGAAAGAAGGAAGGAAAGAGAACAAGAAAGAGAAAAGAAAGAAAAAGATAAAGACAGAGAAAGAGAAAGAAAGAAAGAAAGAAAGAAAGAAAGAAAGAAAGAAAGAAAGTTAGTTAGTTGAGATGTTTTATGTTCTTGTATGAACTCCCTGTTGGTAAATGTAACCATTATGTACTGCAAATCTCTAATAATAATAAAAAATGATTAACAAAGTTAAAAGGGGGACTATCTAGATCACATCTGTAGATCAAACACAAAAAAGCATTGATAAAATACATTTTCTTACATAAACTATTAGTAAATAAAGAAAATCTTCTGAACAGAATAAAGAATATATCAAACAATAGATCCTCCTTAACATGGAAGTCCTAGAAATGATGCCAATAAAGTTTAGAAAAAAATAAACATCATAATACTCATTTCTCTTTCTTTAAATTACTTCAAATATGCTAGCCAGTGCAGACAGAGGAAAGTCAACTCACATAAATATTTAAAAGGAGATGATAAATAGTATCGTCATGTACACATTACATTATTTATTGCCAGGAAAATTCAAAAAAACTGATTGAAAAATGTTCCAAATAAAATGAAAAGATTAGTGACAAACAAAACAATTATACAAGTGAAATTGTTTAAAAAATATAATAGGGTCCCTGTAAAATCAGTTTCTTTGCTCAAACTATTACAACAAAATGTCTTAGACAGGGTAATTTAGAGTGAAAGAAATTTGTTTCTCACTTCTGGAAGCTGAAAACTCCACAATCCAGGCACCAGAAGACTCAGTGTTTGTTTGGTGAGGACCCATTCCTCATTGCTGGCATCTTTTGTGTGTCTTCTGCTGGTGAAAGGGGTGAACAAGCTCCCACAAACCTGTAGGGAAGGGCGCTAATCCCATGTCTGAGGGCTCTGCCTCTTCACCTTCTCTCCTCCCAAAGGTTCACCTCTTTGTACCAGCACTTTAGAGATGAGATTTCAGAACAGTAATTGTACAAGAAACAAGCACTCAGATCTTAACCAGTAGCAAAACAGATATGAAATACTCATGTACTAACAGGTAAGATTTACATGAAAAATACCTTGGTGGGGGAAATACACTGAGCAATTAAAATGATTATGTTTATAAAAAGATCACAATTACAAAAGATTCAATAATATGAATATATCCATTCTCCCACCTTCCAGTCAGGATGGGAGTTATTGTTTAGATAATGATAATTAAGATAATTTGTTAATTTATGTGGAAAAATAATTGAATCTCTATGAACTATTATGCAAAACATTGTGATAATACAATAATATCGGAACACAAAATACACAGTCCAAACTCTGATGAATGTTTTATTTAAAATACAAGAAATAAAAAATTTCAAAGTACATAAACATGATAGAATGTGATAAATAACCATGTATTTATCTGATAGGACAGAGCTAATTAAATGCTAAAGGCTCCCTAAGAAGTAACATTTAAGCTACACCAAAGAATATCCATACAGGGCAAGAGCTCTGCCATTGAGCCACATCTGTAGCACCACCAAAGAATATCCAAAGGCAAATTCATTCTCTCTGAAATTTCAGGGAAACACAACCAATGGAACACGTCTTTTACAAATTAGAAAGAGCAGTTTTTATTTTCTAACATTTTTAACCACTGTAAACCCACTTATCAATTTTTCCATCAAAAAATGGATACTTGAGCATGTTATCATGCAAAATATGAAGATAATTTTAGTAAAGGCTTAGATACATAAACCATTCTAATGCTTTTTACTGTAAAATCTTAAAATAAGTGGAACCATGAGCAGATTTCTATTTATAATTCACTTAAGCTGTTTAAGCATCCTAAATCTGAAAAATACACCTTTTATAGACATTGAATTCTAATGCCTGTAAAATATACCTTTTATAGACACTGAATTCTAATGCCTGTGAAACTGTAAATAATCATTGTTAAAGGTGATGAATTACTTTGATTTTCATGTGTGTCATCAAATATAATCTCCAATCAAATAGCCTGTGATGTTTCCAAAAGAATTCAAGGGGTGCCAACTCACAAGGAAACAGTATTCAAACAAATTTCAGCTTTAGAAATGCATAAGCTCATTTCAGCCCTACTTCAATGGCTGTTCTTGAGAGTAATTGCCAAATGTAAGGAAACTGTCAATTGGAAGTTTCCATGAGCAACTGGGAGCCAAAGAGTTGTGGTCTTGGCCCAAAAACACCCTGGCGAAAAGTCCTATCCAATACATCATGACCAGAGTCCACTTTATTTACTTGACAGTTGTATTCTTCATCAAGGGAAATGTTAATCAACATGCGATAGCTTTTATTTCAACATTTAATGCTTACAATGGTTAAGTCATTGGTTGTCCTTCCAGATGATCTGCAGGACAGGAATGGAGAAGCCAGAATAAGCAACACAAACTTTCTGTCCCATCAGTGACCTTCATCTTGAGCTAAAGTTACCTCCTGATGTAGATGTTGGAGACAATTCAGTTCCTGTGACTTTAATCCAAACCAGCTCCCCTCAATGTGGTAAAAATGAAACTTTAGATGCCAAAGGTAAGATATGATGTGTGCTACTGCTAAACATGATTCTCTAGTACATCTGCCAGGAGTTTAGTTTTCTTCTTTTGTGTGACATGGGCTCACTTACTAGACTAAATTAGAGAAAATGGCTATGTGCCCATTGACATGCAATTTCCAATACCTCTAATTCATATTTTCAGTAAAATCTTGAACAAGGAACAATTATTTTGAGAGATAAGAGAGTTCTGTAATGCGAGATTTACTGTCAGGAATTGTTCTAAAGGTCCGGGACAAAATGTTTCTTTAAAAATCTTAATGCCAATTAGGATGGAAGAAAATAATTGAGCATAGGATCTGCCTGGGATAAGGTATTAAGCCTATTAACATCTTACTTCAACTTACTTCATGGTTGAAATCTACAATGCAAAAGCTAGCTAATCTAGCCTCTAATGACCCTGACCTACGGCTTATACCACATCTCAAACACCTCGAACTTTCTAGAAAACCAGGAAATTCAACACCAAACCCTCAACCACAAAGCTTACAACAGAGAGTAAATAAAGACAACATAGTATTTGTTCAGTCAATTTGGACACAATGTAACCACATTCTTTTTTTTTTTTAATCCCACAAAGATTTGATGGAAAAAATAACTGGAACAGGAAAAAAGTCCCTAGAAGTATTATTCATTTTAATTACCCACAATGATAAATGATCAAAAAGGAAAAATTATAAATATATCTCAAACCCTTTTTTCAGAAAAAGACTTAATAGAATAGATTTATAAAGTATCAGATTTATAAAGTATCATTTTCCTAGAAAAGTCACAGTTTCGCTTCCCATCACACATTACCTGTGAAGCACAGTGAAGGAGAGGTTTTACAAATAGAGTGAATAAGACTTTGTAAGCCTGAGAGAAGACTTAAATATCGAAGGAAGGAACTTTTAAAAAAGGAGAAAATAAATCAATTTTGATGAAGACAAGATATGGTCAAGAGCAGTAATATAGTACAGATAGCTTTGCAAAAATTTCGAAAGAATGAGAAGCACTTTTGTAATATGAGGGGCATAATAATTTGGAGTTTTGAAGAATTTGAGCAATCAATACCCTCTTATAAACAGAATGGAGGACTAGAACTTGACCAATATGTTTTGATTACTTTTATTTGCCAACTTCTCTGATAGCTATATCCATTCCCCTGACATACAGATTAATTCTCTCAAGCTCACCGTGCTATTGATTTGTACTTCCACTTTACACGTGGGGATTCCAATATTTCGAGGTAACCTGTTGCCAAAAGTTGCAGTGTTATGAAAGACTAGGTCGGCAGCAATAGCCCATTAAATATGTGTAGATCCTAAGCAAAGACAGAGCAGAAAAAGCCCAAACAGTAGAAGTATCAAATGAATTCAAATGAAATTAAGGGACTTGGCTCTAACTCCAGTCCCGGAACTACTTCCCTTCTTGGGATGCTCAGCTGCCCAGGAAGTCTCTGTCCTCTTCTACCTTCCTCTGTGCAGAGTAGATGATAACTCCCAAGTGGGGCTTCCCTGTGAAGGCCTAGGCCTTCCTGCACAGGTGAGGTGCTTTCCCTCTTAACTCTTCAAATGATGGCAACCCATGAGTGGCAGGCCAAGTTTGGATAAGGAGAACACATTCCCACAGGTCCTGGGAACAGCACGGCTTTGCCCTTGAAGGAAAGCAAAACAATATGGAAGACCCCATGGTTCAGGAGAGTAACACTGAATAGAGTAGTTGGTGACAGGGCGAGGTGAAGGAGATTTGAATATCTGACTGATTGTGTCTCTTAATTTGTTTACCTTAAAGATACTTGGAATAAAATTCCACATTTTTTTGTTTTGGTTTTTGTTTTTTTCTGCACCAGGAATCAAAATCAGGTAGGCACTGCACCACTAAGTCAAATCCCTGGCTCCAAAACCCCACATTCCTAACCAGGCTACTTGTCCCTGTGTGATCAGGCCCATTTCTAATTCTCCAACCTAATCTCTTATTTATTTTTCTCCTCTCACTTCCTATGTGCCAAAACCAGTAGCCTACTTGCTATTTCTGGAATGTGCCATGCTTATTTCTATCTCAGGCTGTTACAGAGCTTGCTCGGCTTTACACTTACACTTCTTTCAGGAGGATACTGACAATGACAATACGTGACATGTCTCCTGCCTCCTCACCAAGCATTTCACGCTCTTTCAAAGTTTTGGGGTCTCTAGATTCACGTTATTTGCTTATTTGATGATTTCATCTCAGCCTTAAATGTTAGGCTCCGTAATGACAAGTACCTGGCCTTTTAATTTTTAAATCCCCTTTATCAGGAACATGTAAGTGCTTAACAAAATCATACAAATAAATTGATCCACTAACGTGTCATTTTTCCATGTGGCATTATCAGTAAGCATGGTTAGACATGAAGGCAAAAGCTAACATAAAAGCTAACATATATATTAAATTACTGTACCCTGGGCACTGTTCTAAGTACCTTGCATGTGCTTCCAAACTTTTGTAAAATCAAAATGAAAGTGTCAGGAGTTTAAGGTACTGTATATAGTATAGTACACATTACAACACAGGTACAGTGCAATGTAAAGATATATAAAATGGCAGCATCTGGCTTTCTAACTTACCATCCAGCACATGAAGTCGTTCTAAAATGCATCACTTCTACTTCCTTTGGCTCTTCTGCCTTGAAGGAAATTCTTTCCCTTCCTTTAGGATTTGTCTATAACATCTTGCAACTACTGCTTAGTTTATCTGAAATTTTACCTAAGATACTCACCTCTGTTTTACCTGAAATTTCTCTGAAATTTTACCTAAGATGCTAACCTCTGTTTCCACTTAATTTTCTGCATCATTGTGATAAAGCTCATAGCACATTTCAACTGAAAATGTGTGTTTACCTAGCTGTTTCTTTAATTATAAATCCTTGGAAGCAGGATTATTTTTTGTGTTCCACTATCATCAATACTCGTCATCATATCCAATAAAGAATAGATTTAAAGTATTCATTAAATTAATTTACTTCCTTGTTCACAAACTAAGGAATTTGTAAAAACTATTCTTCCAAACTTAAGAATCCAAATTGTCATGGATACATTGTTTTAAATAATCTTGAGATGACTAGACTTTTTTATTACATTTTTTCTTTTTATTATGAAAGATTCAGATTAATCCAGCCACATATTGATCTGTCAAATGCACATAAACTTGTTTTTCATTAGCCATGTGTTAGAGACATCCTTATGAGGTTTTAGATTCCTTCATGTTTAAATAGTGGCTCATTTATCAGTCACTCAAACATGCACTTACTTGATTCTTGCTAAGAAAACCTCTAGCACTGAGATTTGGTTAATCAGGTAATCCAAAAGCAATGGATGTTTTCATAAATCTTATCTGAATAATCCAAATCTCTAGAGTTTACTATATTGGGCTAGAAATCTTGGAAGAAGAGGTATTCTCATAATATTTTTCAACACAATTTATTTCTGGTTTTTGCCAAAAATAATGTAAAAGAGATGTGTTGACACATTAAGTTCCAACCTTACATTAAAAAAAAAATGAAGGAAAAAATAAAAGTCTTTGAAAATTCAAAAGTTTTATTATGGTTTGCAGTTAAAACAAAAACAATAAAACCACAATAAAAGTGGTAAGCTCATAGGACTTGGATGTCCAGCCTTTATTTTAATGGATAACAGTGTGGTTCCCATTCAGATATGAACAGAGTCCATTCAGTTTTCCCTGCCTCTGGCAAAGTTACCTCAACCAGAAGGACTAAAGAATGATGAAAAGATAAGGGTTCCAAGGAGGGCAGCCTATAATAAGAAACACAATAACAGGAAATAGGTGGTGGTCACAGAAGCATTAAAATGTGCCTTAAGTGTGAACTTGGAAAAAAAAAAGTGAAACGAACCAATGGCTGAGGCCAAGAGGCAGAGAAGTTCCTTTACTAGAGGAGAAAACTTTACCTACATGTTTGGCAAGTCAATTTTTCTCACTGTCAGGCAATTTTAATTAAATCCATGTTCTGGAAGAGGCAAAGAAAGAGAAAGGGAGAAGGGAAGGATTGAGAGAAAAAGGCAAAAAAGGCAGGTACCATCTGGGCTTGATTTTAAATCTAGTTTGCACACCTGAAGATAATTTAGCATTTTCAAAAGCATTTTTAACGTTTAATTTGTTAATAGAGAAGCCATTTTGCTTTTAGTATTCTGCAAAGGAAAAAAAAAGTACAATGTAATTATCTTAACTGCCATTGATATAATTAAATACTTGTTCAAAGTGGACTAAAGCTCCAGGAAGATTTAAAGACCCAGCCCAGCTGCATGATTTAGACAACCAATTCCAGGCAAACTAGAGCCTAAATGAAACCACAGCACATAGAAGGTGGATGAGAAGAGAAAAAGTGTGACAATCTAGAATTAAAATCTCAAATAGTCATTTTATAAAATTATTGGATTAGCTTACAGAGGTAGCAGTGCATAATTCACATGGAAAAAACATTTCTATTCCCCTTCTTTTTAAAAGGTAATTGATATAACCTGTCACGATCATTTACCTTGATGATAGAACAAACTTCTATCAGCACAGAAAAACTTCATGACTCTAAAAGTAATTTTACAAATGGAGTACAAATCACCTGAATAGAACAAAATGTAAAATATTGTAAGTGAGAGAGAGATAGTGAAATAATTTTAGGATCTTGCTAGTGGCAGTGTTTTATGTTAATTTTGCTTAATTCTTTATATTTCTATCATAATAATAAAATATTATTTGCTTCCCTGATATCTAAATATTCTCCTCAGATATTTTCTAAAATTATATCAAAAAAGTCAATACAATTATAAAAACATGCATTTGCCTAAGTGCCCCATTTTGAAATATGCTGTTCATTACTGACAGTGGAATTGGTGGGGAATTTGAAACCCATTTAGAAATGTTAGGAATTATCTCAGGAGGTGTAAGAACCTTATTTGGATGGAAACTGTCTGCAAAAATACGAAGACAAAAAAAGACTCAAAGGCTAGACCGCTATTTGTGCATCTTAATGTACTCCAGTCACAGCACAGTTGGGTAGAGATGGCTCATTATCTTCTCACGCAGGAGAAAAAGGGAAAGTTACTGAGAACAGTAAAGAAACATTCTTCCAGCTGCCTGCCTTTCTCTACCTGGAGCAGCCAAGAAGGTTTTAAAAAATCTGTTTATTATTGAAAGATTTCTTCTCATTCATGAAGCCTATATAGTTATCGATCCCACAGAACGCTGGTTGCCATTTTCCCTTCTGAGCTCTTTTGAATCCTCGGAGAGCTGGCATCAAGAATAAAAGACAATAGAACTATTTCACTGAGGACAACACAAAATTTCAGAAGAATCATGTCCTATGGAGCCCTTTTCAGAATACTCAGATCCCTTATTTAAACAAAAATAACAACTAAAATTTTGGGGCTGCCTGTAAGTCCAGGCTGCCATTAGGCAAAATCCATGGAAAGCAGATACTATTCTGTGGTGAATTTAATCTGGCCACACATAGGGACAGGTCAAATTAGATTGTGTTGGCAGTCTGTGCAAGCCACACTGGGCTGTGAGGCATCTGCTACTTCCTGCTTCTAACAACAGTTGGGGATTCCCAGATAAAGAAATATGTCATTAGAGTTTTGTGGTGTAGACAGAGGTTTAGAATGACAAGGCTAAGCCAAAGCAGTCTTTTATTCTCCCTCTGCCAAATCTGAAGTCCTTCTGGGAAGCCTTCCCCAAGGATTAGAGTTAGTAATTTTCACAACTGACAGAAACCACGCCTTTCTCTGGGGTTTTGGAGTCACAGCGCTCCCCCAGCAATACCCTGGTAGGCAAAAAAGGGTATGAAAAGAAAGCTGAAAGATAAAACAAATGTTAAACAGATAAAATCCAAATAATTATTTTCATTATAATTTTGATAAAAACCATAAAGCTGAAATATAGGATACTGGGAAGCTTGCATATTCTCTACCAATTAATATTCAATATTCAGGGCTTTCTGATAACTCTCTAACCTTTCTGTGTGGACAGAAAGCTTGTGGTTGGCAGGAACATGATCTGTAAGAATAGTTCTCTAGCAAATATCTTTGTCAATAGCCATTCGGAAATATATCATGGTTTATTTATTTTTATTTATTGGTGCATGTTTGTGATACATAATAATCACATTTATCAGGGAATAATATATATCATATCTTAATTATTTTTATCATTTGATTGGCTGTATCAAAAAAGATACTTATGTAGACAAATAAGGGAGAAATTATTTGGGACAAGCACAAAGTAGCTGTTGTCTGGGTCTGGGCACTCTTGAAGGGAAACTCCTAAGTCTCTATAGCTCTATACTCCTTTCAACCTCTGTCTGAAATGCATAGGAAAGGAAACTAGGAAGACATAAAATGGTTTTGGCATTGAATACATCTTTCTCAGTGTTCATCATATTGTAGTCATTCCTCTGAGATAAAATACTATATGCTTTTATTAGGATGACAATAGACTGTCTGGGAGGCATATTAGTCACTGGTGTCTTATCCATTCTTGTTTTCTCAACCAAAACTGCTCTCTGAATATACTATGTGTTCAGGCTCCCGTTTTCTGCAGGTTTGTCTGATGAACTGAATATTGCTAAAGTAACAGTAACTAATATGCCCCAGGTAATTTATTTTCATTCTAATAGAAGCATACAGGACTTTATCTCAGAGGAATGATTACAATATGAGGAACACTGAAAGAGAGATACCTGATTCCAAAGGCCTTCTTGTAGCTTCTCAAATCACATCACACAGGCCACACCTACCTACTTCAACTACCAAACACAAGCTCTGTATATACTTCACTCTCTGATCTCTGCACCAACTTACCCTGATTCATGCCAAGCATACTGGCAAAGGCCCAAAGCACCTTAAATCCCCAATTATCTTCCAGCTGCTAGAAATAATGCTTCCCTTCCTCTATACCATAAAGAAGATTCAGCTCAGGAGTCATTGTCAATGAATATTCAAACTTCATGCAAATCAGTGATATTTATTCTGTGCTTTGCTCCTTCATCAAAAAACATGACAACAACCACAAGAATTTTCCATAATTCTGCCTACAAAGCTCTCCAGAAATAGTGAATCTATTAAGTTGGCGTTCAGAATGTAATATTAGAAAGATCAAGTCTTTCTAAAAACCACAAAGAGAATAAAGTTGCAGGGTTTGGTATTGTCACGGCAGAGGTCCAGACTCCCTGCAGGGCTCAGCCCTGTAGTAATAGTTGTTCTCCTTTTCCAACTTGGCTCAAAACTACAAGACCTTTGCTGCACACATAATGTTTATCGTTTTTCTCCCCCACTGCTCTTCATGATTGAAATGGCTCTAGAAGGCAGGTGTGGGAAGTGAAATATTTTTGAACTATAAGTTGAGGATAACCATTAGATATCAAGCTAAATTTTCTAACCAGGGCTCAAATCATTTAAACTTCATATAATTTCAGAGTTTTTTTTTTTCTTAAAGCAGAAAGAAAACACCTGGTGTGTTATTTGGTGGATTCAGGTAAAAGAAACCAGAGGAAAGTATCCTTGACTGGCTGTGAGGATAAGTGGTTATATATTTTAACTGTGTAACATAAGTATTCCATGTAAATCCTAAATTACAACTGCTTCTCCTCTTCTAGTTTTCTTATTGACTCCCCCAGTTAATGCTTGGATTAGAAATTAAACTATTTTTGGTTCTACCTTAACTTGTTCGGATGTTAGAGTGTCACCTTCATTGTTTATTAAATAAAATTGACACAAATAATTAAGAGTTCCCTGGATAGATGTACACATAAAGGTGAAGCTTGGGGCATCAATGTATCCCCTAATGAGATAAAAATGAACCTGAATACAAAGAGAAATTGAGATCCTAAAAAGGACCTCGTTAGATTTAAAAATGTGTTTGTCTATTTCTCCTTAAAGTAATGTACCATCTAAGAAAAAGTGAATGTCAGTGCAGTAGGGTGATACTGCACATCAAGAGCCTGGGCCCTGCTATTCTAAGTACGTTTGTTATCACTAGCACGAAGTCTAATCATTCTAAACCCTTCCTTGTTTGTGGAAACCATTAGAAAGATAAGGAAAGTCTCAGTGGCTTTCAAACTGTGCTGTAGTAGAACTCCCAGTTTTAAAGCATAGGCTACAGGGGTAAGTTTCCTCTTTCTCAATTCTGTCTCAAATGCATTATTACCCATTCCAGTCTTTTCATGTTTCATATACCGTACCTCGGACAGTATTAAGCATAAAGCTAGTACTCAATAAATACTTGTTAAATGACAGGATAAGTGAGTAATTGTTCAAGATTAGAGTCTTAAAGGACCCACGCTTTTTTAAAAAATGGAAAAATGGGCAAATAGTAAAGAAGAAAATTTTGAAAAGGAAAAAAATAAAGGAATGAAACACCCTGATCAAATTCAACAGTCAGAAAGGCGAAAAACCTCGCCCAGGATTTACAGGAAGTCAGCGTGCACTCCTGTGTCCTGATGTAGTGTTTGGAACTCACGCAGCTCTCTCTTCCTCTCTTCACAGGCTCCCAGGCCATTGTATGGAGATACTATGACATCTTTGTTCTGCTAAAGAAGCTCCAGACTTTACTTTATTTTCCAAACTTGAGCTTAAACACTTCTAATAGGATGATATTCAGTGATGTGTTTAATCAGCAAGCAATAAAAGTATCCAAATAAAAATCTTTAAAAAGTATATATGTGGTTGAGAAATATAAGCCATAAAACTTTAGCTTAAACAAAACATGAAGAACTAAAAAACAAAAATCATGGTTCCACTGATTTTCTCCCATTTTGGATTCTTCTTTTTCTCATGGTTTTCTAAATTGTGTAAGCAAAGAGTTAAATTTTTTGAACTAGAACCTGTTAGGGATGTTTCCATTTAACTTAAACAGGTAATCCCAGAAAGAACTTAGGCAACATGGTTCTTGAGAAATTTCTAGCCCACATTACATATTCCAGAGACTGAAATGCATTGAATAATATTCAAAATAAAAATAATAGTAAATGAAATGTTTACTCAAATAAATCATTTTCAAAATAGTCTATTACTAATACTAAGGTTTTGGTCAAAATCTACTTGCTGCGCCTCTGTTCCC
This sequence comes from Dolichotis patagonum, assembly GCA_004027295.1. Lineage (NCBI taxonomy): Eukaryota > Metazoa > Chordata > Mammalia > Rodentia > Caviidae > Dolichotis > Dolichotis patagonum. The sequence goes on from PVJX010009480.1 coordinate 20,141, forward strand.
ACCATCCTGGGAGGCTGAAGCAGAAGTATATCATAGGTTAGAGGTGAGGCCAGACTGGGAAATTTGATGATTTGCAGACACCTGTTTCAAACTGAAAAAAAAAAAAAAAGAAAAGAAACAAAGAAACAAAACAAAGAAAGAAAGAAACAGCGGGGAGGGCTAGGGATGTAGCTCAGTGTGAAGGTTGTAGGCTTAATTCCCTGTGCTAGTGCATGCCCGCGCGCACACACACACACGCACAATCACCTAGTTGTTGTAAATCCTGTCACTTCTGTTCTTCTATTCCATTTGTCCTTAAACACATGCATATGTTAGCTAGTAATCAGTTTTTGTTGGACAATTTTAAAGTGATTACTATTGTACCAATGTAATATTATTTACTAATTTGCCTAAATTTCTGGTACTATAATTAATAACCCACATTGAACAGTTTTTCTTTGATTATAGCCCATAGTGTTATCAATGCAATTATTAGCAATTTTGAAACAATTATTAGCAAAACAATTTAATGACTCCTGGAGAACCTGTAAGTGCTAGAAAGGAAAAAGTTATAATGGCTCCCTTAAAACTAGAAATGCACATATCATTTAAATGTTGGGACTTTTAAATGCTCTACAGTTTCCTCATAAATGTAATTTTCAAAAAATGTAGTCATAAGAAACACCTTGATAGTTTTAATGGCTATTATTTAATGTCTTTAAATAGTGCTTCCCAGATTTCTTAATATTCTACAACAAAATAAACTACTCTGGTGCACAATTCCAATTACATGAAAGCAATATAAAATAAAAATAATAGTAAATATAGGTGGAATCTAAAGGAGATAAACTTTTGGTATTTCAGGATTTGGAAAAACAACTCATTGCCAAGGTATAAATTTCAACAATATTCTCACCAAAGTGCTCTTGTTCAGGGGTTGTGTATCTTGGCTAGACAACTTTGAGAAAGGGAAACTCCAATTTACCTCTGGATCCAATTTTCCAGTATAATACGTAAGTACAAACTATAGCAGTGTTGACCTTGCTGAGTGCCAAGAAGTTAAAATTACTCTATTAAGTTTACAGCAGAAACATTTAAAATTGCTTAGCAGAGGATTCACTTGTTTCTCACTCCCTTGTTTCTCAGCAGGGAAGATGCTGTCTTTTACAAGCTGTTCTTTGAATTTTATTAAATATCAACAGAAGTTCAACAATATAAGACAGACTTCAAACATAATCACTGCTGTTAAAGTCAGAGGAACAACCCAGGGGCAAGACAATGTTCCCCGTACCAAATCCTCAAGTAATCTTGATGCACAGTAGCATGCATGAAAAGTAGGACAATTATCTACTGTAAACTAATGTACTTTATATATTCAACCTCCACCACACATTCACACACACACACACACACACACACACATGCACGCATGGACACGCTTTGCAGTTCAGGCTGAACTTGAACTCACTATGTAGCCCAGCGGGCCTGGAACTCACGGCAATCCTTTTCTCTCGGCCTCCCAAGTGCTGGGATTACAGGCATGCACAGCTATGCCTGGCTGTATTCATACTTAATAAAATTAATTGTTAAAATTTGACATCCATTCGTGATTTTTAAAATGCTAAGGAAAAAAAAGATTAGGTACAAAAGGAACATACTTCAGTGTAGTTCATTCCATATATAATAAGCCTTTTAACACTATATTAGATGGAGAAAAGCTGAAAACTTCCTAACATCTGGAATGAAACAAGAGTACCCACTTTTCACCACTTTTAGTCAACATAGTATTGGAAGTCTGAGCCAGTGCAATCAGGAGCACACAAACTGGAGGAGGGGAAGTCCAACTGTCACTATTCGCAGATGATTTGATCTCGTATGGAGAATACACTCCCCAAATGTCATCAAAATATTCTTTGACCCAATAATTGAATTTGGTAAAGTTGTAATATATAAAATCAACCAACACATAATAATCTGTAGAGTTAGTATACTCTAATAGCAAATTATCAGAAACAGAAATCAAGAAGGGAATCCTACTTACAGTACCAAAATGAACAAAAACACCTGAAAGTAAATTTAGTTGAAGATGTAAAAGATCTCTACAATGAAAACTATAAAACATTAATGAAAGAAATTGTAAAGACATTTTCCTTTCATGGATTGCAGTACTCAATTGTTAAAATTCCCATACTACTCAAATCTATCTACAGATTCAATGCAACACCTAAAAAATAAAATAAAATAAATGACATTATTCACAGAACTGCATAAAACAACCGTAAAATTTGTGTGGAATCAGAAGTAAATTCATACATTTTCAATGAACTGATTTTCAACAAAGGTACTAATGACATGACAGTAGAGTACACATGGCTTTTATACCAAATGTCAAAGGAGTCCTGGTCTCCCACTGAAACCTCTTCAGCCTGGCTTTTTTTTTTTTTTTTTCTGTACCAGGAATCAAACTCATGACCTCTCGCCTGTGCCGCTGAGCTATATCGCCACTCCTGAACTGACCTTTTATGTCTGGATTCCTATTAGCATTCTGGTCTTGTGAGCTCCAACCAGAATTTCCATCAAGCTAAATTTACAGTACCGTAGGGCTTCTTTAGCCAACATACCCAAACCTTTCCAAACTCTTCTTGCAAACCAGTTCCAAAGACTTCTAAACTACATGGTCGGGTACAGTCATAGTACTGATTTTTTTCCTCTGGTACCAAAATCTGTATTAGCCACCTTCCCATTTCAGGGACAAAATACTCAGTATTTTGAGTATTTTGAGTAAAATAAACTCAAGTTTATTTTAGCTCATGGTAACAGTCCATGGTTAGCTGGTTCTAAGACAGAAAAGGCATGGTTGGAAGGACCTGGTGGAGGAAGGCTGTTCAATCCATGGCAGCCAGGAAACAGGGAGAGAAAAGAGGAACCAAAGCTGAGAATAAACCCTTTAACATCACACCCCACAGCTTTTTAACCACTCTTTTCAACCAAGCCAAAGCTCTGAACATGAGGCTTTTGGCAGACATACTCACTCTAAACTGTAACGGAACTCCCCAGGAATCTTGGCACAGGGAATGTTCTCCAGCGATGCAGGTGCTCCTGGACTGTGAAGCACACTTGAGAGAAAAAACTTTCACAAGTTTTCTTCAATTCTCCAGCTCTTCTTCACTTCCTCAGTAAACCCAGAATTTCACAATAGCCAGAACACAGAAAACTTGAAAAAGAGAAATTAGATTGACTTCAAATTGATCCCCAGAGCGACAATAGACATTTCTACATAGTCAATTTGAGGGGCATACTATGATGAAAATTGAAGTCTAAAGTTCTACTCAACCCCTTCTCTAAATATGTTTTGTAAGACTTTCTTGTGTCTTAATTTGTATTTTTTAATATTTATATTATCTCCAAAGATCTGTCAATACTAAAATTTTACATAGACATGGAACATGCCAAGATGATATATAGCTATAAGTGAAAAAAAATCCTGCACAGGTATATATTTCCAAGTAGGAATGAGTACCAGAAATAAATGATTTACACCTTTTCCATTCGATGGTGTTTTCATATTTCTTGCCACTTGAAATACACAAGTAATATTCGTTTGGTTACATCAGAGTTTAAGTACATTCTTAAAATCAGTTGTGTAGTCCCTTTAAGCCTGTGTGTGCAGATGCTGGGTTTTAGGAAACAAAGCAGATATATAGTAAAGTATTAAGGTACATCATTTAATTTAGAGTTAAAGAAATTTATATATTTCTTCAAGTCAGGTAAAAATATGATACAATGCCAACAGTTATATACAAATTCCTTTATTAAATAATTGTGACAAAAGTAAATTTTATGTAGTATAAACATTACAGATTTGAATTGTGCTCATAAGTTGTATAAGACTTTTTATTATTGCTCTATTACTTTACCACGACTATGTTTTTAACAGGTTAAAGTGATGAATACCTCTCTATATTTACCTTTCCTGTTTACATGCATGTATTTAAAATTCAGAATAATACTGGGAAATGCTAATAGATTTGGCATTTGGTGTCTAGAAAACCAAACACACTTAGTAATCACTTCTGTGTATCTGCATGTTTGAGCTAGCATTGGATGTTTACTTTTTTGGTCAAGTAATTAGGAATCTCTTACATTAGGGGTTTTAAAATGGAAAATCAAGAATAGCTTGCCCTGTGAGTAGTCATATAAAGCAGATACTTTGCTGCTTTTGATTAACGAATTCATAATGAAATTTCTTCAGTTCATCTAGAGAGTATTATCTATCTCAGAGAGATAATACAGTCAACAAAAGCAAAGAGTACAACCTGATGAAATTTTAACTTGACAAATGAATCTGGTATATTTAGAGAAAATAACTTTAAAAATTATTTGCTACCCCATACAAGTAATATTAATTCAATAAATTTAAATATCAAACTTTGCATCCACAAATTCAACAATAAGTCATTTAAAGCTGGAACTTTTTATCCTATGCAGTGACTAAAACAAATAAAGTAGATTCATCAGATCACTGGCTATCGCTTTTCTTTTCTTTTTTCTATTCTGCATAGCCTTTGGTTCCATATAGCCATAGGATCTGTGATGCACCCTCATATTCTGGAGCTTTGAGAGCCATCTTATAATCTAGTTTTGTTGACAATATTGTCCCCTGAGACTTACTTTTTCTATACCATTTCCTTCTCATTTACAAGAGAATTAGATGATTTTTTAAAAATTATGCACTGCCATAATGTTATTGATTTTTATATTCTTTAAATAAGACTGCAGACTTAGAAGCACATTTCTCATGAACTCTTTTGAAGCATTTACTTTTAGCCAAAGTTAAATGTGTCCATTTTGGCTACTACATAAGAATATTCCTTTGATGAGTCTTCAAAACACTCTGATTATCTGTTCATTTGCTTACTACCCTTGCTGTTACATAGTTTTTCAGCTTTTCTTCACATCTGGTGAAAACAGAAAAAAAAAAAAACTGTTTGACACTGACCTTGGGAGTGATTTTTTTGGATATGACTCCCAAAGTTAGGCAACAAATGTAAAAATCAGCAAGTAGGACTCATCAAACTAAAAGTTTTCTTCACAGCAAAGTAAAATATCAAGAAAATTACAAAGCAGCCTTCAGATCAGAAGAAAATACTTGCAAATTATATATAATTATGAGTGGTTAATACCCAAAGTCAGTAGTAAAAATTAACAACCTGACTTTAAATGGGTAAAAGACCTAATAAACATTTCTTCAAAGAATATAAATAATTGATAAGTAAGCGAAAAGATGCTCAGTATTACTAATCATTAAGGAAATGTAAAATCAAAACCACTTATCTATTGCCTGGCTATTATTGAAAACGAGATAACAAGTGTTGAGGAGAGTATGAATAACAAGTGAATATGTATATATTCTAATGTTAAAAGCTGTAATTCATAGTAAAGGTATGATCAAAATGTGAGAATAAACTAAGAAAAAGGAAATTTTGTAACTGAGAGAATAAGGAATTGAATTCAGAAGAAAGCAGACAGTACTTGTTAGATGATGTTTAAGATAGAATTTTAGAATTATACAGATGAAGCAGATCTTAAAATGGAATGGAATAAGAGAATAAAATATGAATATACCTTCCTAATCAGAAATATAGAATCCTCTTCAGAAAAAATGTATAGATCACAGTATTTGATTCTGGGATACATACTTTGAAAAGTTAAATATAAATTTAGAGAATTGTAGAAAAAAATGTTTACTAGGCTGAAAATGTGTTCAAGGTATATTGGATGTTTCTGCTATAGTAACAGTCATAATAATGTGGAAATAGTGTTTGGTTTTCCATGGTGAGAGACAGAGACAGAGACAAGAGACAGAGAGAAAGACAGAGAGCATGTGTGAAAGAAAAGAGGCCTTTATTGAGGGCACCTGAGGAATGCTGAAGAGATGCAGGCATCCTCGGAAGCTTCTGGAAAGAACCATGGCCTTTATTTGGAATTTGACAGAGGCAGAGCTAAAGGGGCAGGTGAAATGACGTTTTGACAGTTGATTGGAGGAGCATGTGCACATACATGAAAAGTGAGGGAGTTCACCGGAGGAACACGGGGAGGCATTTTCCAGGACAAACCTGTCAAATAGAATATTCAGTAAACATAAACTGTGGTATAACTAAATAAGAATATGGATAGGCAGAAAATGTGTTTATTGTGAGAAAAAAAGTGATGGAGACTATATTGTTCATAAGGCCACGTTCATAACGTGGATTTTAAATGGAAACAGCAGATTATTTACCAATATTTCTTGAAGTTTCAGTCCTTTAAGTCAATACTATCCTAAGCATTGGAACAGCAAGTAAACTTGAAAACTTCTTTATGAGAGAGAAGGGAGGCATAAACAAAAAGTAAGTGAACAGTGTAGTGGGAGGTTTTATGTGCTACTGTGGCAAGGCTACAGTCCCCAGTAGTTGAGGTCAACCTTAATTCTAGTGTTGCTATGAAGGTACTTCTTAGATACTTTAAAGGATGTATCAGTAGACTGAGTAAGGGATATTATCCTAGGTAATCTGTGCGAACCTGGTTGAATCAGGTGAAAGACTTCAAGAGCAGGACTGAGTCTTCTTGAGAGAGAAGAAATTCCATTTGTGGATGGCAGCCTTAGTTCCTGTCTGAGAGTTCTGGCCTGTTCTTTCTGAGAGCGATCCTGTCAGTTTCTGACTTGCCCTTCCAGACTTTACAACCTTGTAGGTCAAATGTATATATTTGCTGGTTTAATGTCTGCCAGGCATAGCTATAAAAACAAAGCTGAATAGGAGTGATAAAGAATGTGAGTCGGGGAAATATGCTGCTATCTTATAAGGGGTGGTCAGGAAAACTCACTGATAAGATTTTGTGGTTGAATGATTACATCATTGATCTAATTCTTCATCCCTCCTTTATCCAAGCCTTTTTATCATAAGGCTGTGTGGTATCTCTCACTAAAAGGCAAGATCTATTTTCCCAAGCATTAAATCTGGACTGACTTTGCAGCTTTAGGGGTAGGGGATAAGACATTAGCAGACAAGTCTAGAGCAGAAGCTCAAGAAATGCCTGTCACAGTTTCACATGCCTCTTATTCAAACCATAGAGGGTTGGTGGAAGTTTGAAAGAGGTGCTAGCCCTAATTTAACAAGCATAGGCCATGCTAGACCTGCCAATCACCAGCTGACTCCAGACATACAAGTCTACCCAGCTGCAAGAGGTGCCTAGTAGACCTGCAGCTAAACACTGACATGGGGTGAGTCCAGTTGTGATCAGACAAGTCCTACCCAGATTAGCTGACACTCATAAGTTAAAACAAAACTTATTGTTGGGATGCCTCTAATGTCCTGTTGCTGCTGCTGCACAGAATTATACAGGCCTGAAGGAAGCAAAAGATCTGGTTGTATGGAAGTAACAACATTCTAAGTAACAAAAAAGGTGAGTGGTCCAATGCACGGGTGTGCTTGGGATTCCTATGGCACAGCAAATGGGTTTGTGTGACAGGACTACAAAGGGAGAGAAAAGCACAAAGCAATAAAGTCAGTCAAGTGGTAGATAGTCAAAACAGGCAAACCTTATAAGGGAAGGTAGGCTTGAGTGGGATAGGGAATCAATAGATGGTCTTAAACAAATTAGTTATCGAGACCTGACTTCCAATTTTAAACATGGGCACTGCCTACTCTGTGGAGAGAGAACTGCAGCAAAGGAACTACAGAAGCACAGAGACTGCCCCAGCCTTCTGCTAAACTTCCATGCAAGGATGAGAGTGACTGTTGCTTGGATCAGGTTACAGCAGTAGAAGTAAGAGATGTAAGAGATGCTCAGACTCTGTAAATTCTGTCAATAATTGTCAAGAGGGTCTTTAGATGGATGAGATATGAAAGAACGAGAAAGGTCAAAGATGAACGCAAGGCTTTACCTTGAACAATTACAGGATGGAGTTGCCATTTTTTGAGTGGAGGAAGAATGTGGAAGGTTCGGGTTTGGGTGTAGACATCAGGAGCTGAGTTTTGAACATTCTAGCTTTTAAATGATATTAGGAATCTGTGTCAGATGCATACATAGGTGCAAGGTGTTAAGTGGTGCTACAGTGTTGAGGGTCTCTGGTAGTTTAAGTTTATGAATAAAATCTTTCCCACAAAATCAGACCCACCAGGGTACTTGTCAGTCAGGAACAGCTATGGGTGCACTAGTGACACACACATCGCTGTAAGGAGAGGTGTTATCAAATTATTCAGTAAGTTTTTATTATTTTTCAGTGTCTTTATCACTACCTGTTGTAGTACATGATGCTTACACTGCTTGTGGAAACTTAGTACACGTGTGTTAGATTTGTGAAAATACCCTTTATCTCCTTCCACTGTCTGTCTCCTCCTCCCTCCTCCTCTTGGTCTCTTTCCCTTTTACAAAAGATCTGTCTCTCTTTTTTATATTATCTGTTTTATTTTGCTCTTTATTAAATTCTGGGTTTCTTATATTAGAGAAACCACATGATATGTAAGATGTCTGATTTATTTCACTTAAAGTCTCAAGGTACATCCATTTTCCTCAAATGACTCAAGTTTATTCTTCTTTATGGCAGAGAAGTACTCCATTGTGTATGAATACCATATTTTCTTTATCCATTCATCTGTTCATGGACAGCAAATGTTTAAACTTTTAAAAATTAAGTCTTTCTAGGTTTTTAAAAATATATTCTATCTAGATATTAGTCCTTTGTCGAGGAATATAGCTGGCAATTTTTTGCCATTGTATCCACATTTCTGACCATTAAAATTGCAAATTAAAATGATGATGAGCATCCACCTTATTCCAGAAAGAATTACTGTCATCAAGAAATCATATTTAAAATACTGGAAAGTTTGCAGGGGAAAAACTTGCTGCTGGGAAAGTAAACTAGTACAATCATTATGGAGATGACTGTGGAGTCTTCTCAGAAAACTACAACTAGAAATTCTATTCTATTCAGCTATTTCCCTTCTAGATACCTTCCCAAAGGAGCTAAAGACATCATATTCCAGTGACACATATACACCCATATTTATAGAAGGATGGTGTTTAATAGTGGCAAGGTATATTTTACTGTATAATTTTTCACAAATATAAACTTTCATATATTTTTAGGTCATACAGAAAAACAAGTAGGATGCCCTTTAGGAAATTTCTCAGACAACGTTGAAGCAATATGAAAGAGGTAATTACAGTTTTGAAAATTGGAATTGAGCCAGAGAAAATATTTTAGAATTGAAATCCTGAGGTATTTCACAGGCTGGGGTAGACTTGAGGAGGGTAGGGAGCATATAGTCTTTTCGAATATGTAACATGTGAAACATGTAAAATGATTGGCATCACCGCCATTGTCCACTGGTCCACTTTCAAGTATACAAGCATGTTTTATGTGACGTGAGAGCCCTCACAAGGAGATAAAGGCCCAAAGAAGTGACTAAATCTAAATGCTCTTTTAAAAGGTACACAAAGATAAGTTGGTGAGGAAAACTAATATAAAATGAGGAATGGAGCTAGAAGAAGCTAACAATTACACTAACAAAATATGTTTACGCAGAATTCTATCAGCTATAACTCTGTTGAAGAATGATTTCCCCCCCACCCCAGGGCAGGGAGAGCATGCTTCACATAAGAGTTATCTTCTATTTTTAAGAAGGAAAATGGAGATTAGACTGCCACTCTTGCATCTTTTTTTTAGTACATTTACCCAAAAATAATCCTGCAAAATAAATTGTTTTGTGGGGCATACCCTTCACTTCTAATTTTTGGTTTGGTTTGGTTTTATGGTAACATACTGCCTCAACATTAGTAGAGAGTTTTTCCAAGTGAATAATTTTTTTAACTTTTACTGTTCCTTTTGAACACAAATTTTGAATGTCTACTATCTTCACCAAAGAACAAAATCTCTATCATTGATTCAGATACTCCAACCTATATTAATTATGATTTGGAAATTCCATGCCCCCTGTAAGATGGAGAGTTTTCATATTCACCTTTACCACCTCAGTAAGAGAGAAAAACCTGAGAAGGAAAAAAATCATGTTGCATTGGTTAGGTTTCTCTAGAGGAACAGAAGCAATATAAATATTGAAATGTGTATTTGTATATATTATATATATTCATATATTTTATATATGATTGTATATACTTTATATGTACAGTTATCAAGGAAATTTATCAAGTAGCCTTGTAGAATCGGGGCAAGAGGCTCTCTGGTGATCCACTTGCTAGAGACCAGGAGGAACTGGGAGCTGCTCATTGCAAGAACCGGGAAGCTTCAGAAAAGATGGACCAAGCATGCAGGCCAGTCTCGGGTTGAAGGCCTGGAAGCTCACTGCTGAGTAACTGGTACAACTTTGAGATGAAAAGCTGAAGGTGATCTGCTGTCCACAGTGATTACAGTAACAAAAGACAAACCTACTAAAGCAAAATAAAGCTTTTCAAATGCAGGCCAACTTTCTCCTTCTTTCCCTTTTATCGCATGCAGGCTAGAAGCCTATTGGATGGTGCCACCCACAGTCAACTTGAGTCTTTCCACTTCAATTTGCTGGCTGCTGTGCCAATCATCTTTGCAAAAACCCTGAAGACTCATCCAAAATTGAGCTTTACTAATATGCTAAGCATTTCTTAATCCAGTCAAGTTAACATATCACAATTGTCACTAACACATATATTTTAAATCATTCATTTTTTTCTAAATTAATTTTCAAAATAAACTTTCTTAATTTAAACAAATTTTGCCCCTTGTTTTACTGTTTATTACATTGTGCCAATTTCTGTCCTAAGAACACTCTATGAAAGTGATATCCTTGAAAACATTGACGTCTTCCAGAAAACTGTACAGATTTTTTTTTAATCACTACTTAAATTTTTTAAGTTGTGTATGAATGTGATATAGGAGCCATCTTAAGAATACCCAAAGAAGTAGATAAACCTAGAAAGTTTGGAGTCTTGTTTCAGGAAGATATTAAAACTTGAAGCCTTAAACTTTCTTTGAATAATCTAGCTGCTGAAAAAATAATTTTCAATAAACTGTGAAGGGGACCCTTACATCCACAAATGCTTATTAACTGTGGTAATTTGAAACCTGCTCCCCTTTGTGCCCCTGTGCTACTGACAGGCCACACACAGTCACACACTATTTCTTGAAGTCTTTACAGTTGCTTTACTGCTGACAAGCGCGGTGTCTCTTGTAAAGATCTTTTTAAGTTTCCTGAGGAATTGGCTATGAACAGAAGCATTCAGTAAATCTGGTGTTCGTCAGTCAGTTATTCATGAAGTTTATTTAACTTTCTTACTTTCCAAGAAAAGAGGAAAATGGCTCCTGACTATGCATGTAGTCCCAAAGAAAATTTCTTTTGTAGGAAATAAGCAGTGTAACATAAACTTCAACAGGTTTTATAGAATCAGTCCTTTATAAAATTGACAAGCCTCCTACCCAAATAAATACCCTTAGCTATATTGTATTATCTTCAAAGATACTAATTATCACAGTATTTTAAATTGATGAAAAATCCTTATAAACCTTTATATATGCTCGGAAAACTCCTTCATTGTTCCTGTCAAATGCATTTTTATTGAAATATTCAATCAAGGAAGTTATTTGTCATCTAGTACACAAACTCGTTTTATGCTTTACTCTAGTTCTTTTCATGAAACTTTAGTTGAACTATTATTGCTATATAAGCCAATTTTTACCAAATTCTTTTAATTGCTAAATGAATAGAAATAACAAAACAGCCCATTTAATTAAGTATGCATTTCTTGGCTTACTATTTGATATTACTGAATGTTTTTCTAATAACAAAATGATAAAAAGATCTTGGTTTTGAAAGAATTTAATCAAAAGTAATTTATCACCTAATGTTCTTAGGAATATTATTTTATTTCAGGAGAAAAAAGCAAACCAATTCAGAGTGCTTCTAAAGAGTGCTTAAATTGCATTTTGCTTTGGGGGTCAGTAACCCAGGGACAATTTGTCTTATGGTATTATGGCCACTCTCTTCATTGAGAGTAGCTGGTCTATTGTACCATAAATGGAACATTTCTCCAGGTGAACAGGTATTTTGATTATACTTAACACTTGTACAAATACCAAGTCCTTTTCCATTATCTTCAATTTTAATAATAGTCTGTCAGAAAGCAACCATAGTATCAGTACTACATGGTTCCTTATTTCCTTTAGATAGTTAAGAATACAGATTTTCATAGATAAAACATTATCATAATCATTCTAATGTTATAATTTAGGTTCCCAAAGAATTTAGAGATAGTTGATTTATGGTGAAAATCAGTCTTTTTAAAATGCAGTGAGAGCTGGGGATGTAGCTCAGTGTTAGAGTGCCAGCATGTATGAATTCCCAGACCTAGTCCCCTGTACAAAATGATGATGATGATAATGATGATGGTTGTGTAATTATCATCCCTATAGTAGCTTCAATCAACCAAATTAGTTGCATCATTGTTTAAAAATACAATTCTCTGCAAAACATTTGTCTAGAAAGTGTAAAAAGGAGTTTTTTAAAAAACTGCAAAATATCAGCCTTCATTCATCAAACATTATTAATTTCTAGAAAATATTTCAGAAACAAATATTTTCTAGCAATGCCTGCTCAAAAATTCATATTTTTCTATTTCTTTTTCTTTGCTGTTAAATAATATTATATATTTTTGTGCATTTTTGTCTTAGATTTTTTTTATTGCTCAGACAAAAAAAGTCAACATCTAATAGAAAGGTTTATTTAGCTCCTAGTTTGTAGAGGTTTCAGTCCATAATTTTCTGGCTTCAAGGCAGGGTGGCACATGGCAGAGGGGTAACAGTCCATGGCAGCAGAAGAAAGCAAAAGCACCAGAAGAGGGAGATAAGAATCTTTCTGTCCCTTACATTGTATGCAGGCAACCTGCCCTAGGGCAGGTGTAGCACTCACACCTTTAATCCCAACCAGAACTATGCCAAACCAATCAGTGGACTGATTTACTAATAACAGACCCTAAATCCCAGCATCACACACTCTAGATTCAGCCACCTCTGAAAATCCTATGACCACATGAGACTTTGAGGGTACACCTAGACAAAAACCAGAACTATTCAATTTTTAAATTTTGTTGTTTTGTTTTGCTTAGCACAAATTGGTCAAGATGCATTGTAGCAGCAAATGAGACTAAGCTACTTCTTGTGGGTTTGTGTGCATTTGTGTATATACATATATATACACTTTAGTTTTCATTCCAACAGAACAATTTAATCTATGCAGGCTATAGTCTGAAATACGAATTGTTACTATTTAATCCAAAAGACTGGTACAAGGCTTAAAAAGACAGTCATCCTCACCATATTCTTTTTTAAATTCGTCGTGCACAAGGTAGTCATTGTAAGCAGTTTATAACTATCAATGGAATGATTCAATAGTAAATTATAGAAGTCAGAAAACTCTGTAAAGGAACCCGTAGCAAACAATTTTGGCTTGCAGAACATATTTCCTCTTTCATCACTATTCAACGTTGCTATTGTTGCCAGTAAGACTCAGATAATACCTACACAGTGAACATATCTGTGTTCAAATAAAACTTCCTCTATGAATACTGAAATTTGAATTTTAACAACTTTTAAAAATTGTGAAATATTACCCTTTTGAGTTTTTTTGATAAATTAAAATGTAAAAGGACTTATAGCAACAGATAATACAGAAACAAGCTGTCATGCTGCAGTGCAAAGGGCATACACAAAGCAACACGCCACCCATCTGCAGAATGAGATGTATCCTGGAGGTTCAGCTGTCTCCTTTCTAAAATGACAATGCTGAAAAGCCCCTAATAGCTCTAGTGATATTAGTGATGTCACTGTCCCATTAAATCTTCAGGGTTTGCCATGTTATATAATTTTTGCCAACTTTCAAGCCTAAACTATTAAGGACCTATGAGTTTAAGAAATATTTCTAAAGTCACACAACTAGCAACAATAAATTTAACATTGAAGCCAGATCATCAAACCATGTCAAGTTATCATGACATTTGTAAAATTTGAGAAAATCACCCTGGAAAAAAAACTGTTTAAAATGTTTAGTACTCATCTCAATATTCCATCACCTTGAGAAAAGAGTACAAAGCTTTTTTCAGTGGAAATTATTACATTCATCTCATCCTTCCCAAGGATTTAGGCTATAATGCTGAAAAGAAGCTAATGATGTCTAAGGAAAAAAAGGGGAAATTAGCTGGAATACATAATAGAACATCTGTGTCTCTTTTAGAGATCTTGTAAAATTGAGAAACTGGTAGCTGACACTTACATTTCAAGGTAATAAGCACTATGTTTAATTTTATACCTTCATAATGCCTATTTCAGTTAGCCTACCAAAGTAATAGGCTGTATTCTTTATGTAAGGATGGTATCAGTACTAAACAGAAATATCAACTCTCAAAGAATTTTTTATTGAGTTTGCTGAAGAAAATCCTTATTTAACCTTTATTTTATATCAATTCTTTGACCTTTATAAAGTTTCACATACACTTTGAGTCTTGGGTTAGCCACTAAATTGTAAAAATAAAGAAATTTATAAAAAGGATGTTTTAGCTATCTGTGGTAAGAATCTAGAATAAACTGAAAGAAACCCAAACCAGTAACATCTTAATTTCCTCACAATTTTGAGAATGAGTCATCTCACTTTTACAGAATTGTGCTTTTCATTCAGAAATTATTATGGGTAACCATAATAATTCTCTAAGTTTTGGACATACAGCTACTTTTTAAACTTACATTTTTGCAGGGAAAGAGATAAATAAACAAACATGACTTTTTTCAAACGCTAATAAGGTATTTGGAGAAAAACAAAGTAAATTAAGAGGGAAAGGACTCATGGAATATGGTGGACAGAGAGGTCAGGCAGGGAGAAAAGGATAGACAGAGGTCCTGAGGCACAGTATGATCAGAAGAAGGTCCAAGGTGCAGCAAAGAAGCCAAGGAAGAGGTAGTGAAGAGATGAAAGTAATGAGATATGTAATGAGTAATGAGAAAGTAATGAGTAATGAGTAAGTAATGAGATCAGAATCTGCTTACATTGCTTAAGACTCAGAGCCTTGAAGTCTTTTTGCACAGTAGTATTAAGACCTTGCTTATATTTTAAAAGAATCGTTCTGATTGTATGTGAAGAATACACATAAGGGGAAAGGTCAGATTCCATAATAATGCAAAAAAGTTCCACTGAGAATTTATAGTGACTTGGGATGGGTCATACTAGTGGAAATAATAAATGTTAGTCTGGCTCTTTTATACATAGATGAGAGGAAAAGTTGCTAGGATTTACTGGTGGTTTGGCTGTGAGGAGTGAGGAGAATCAAGAATAACTTAGAATTTGGCTTGAGAAACTGGAAGATGAAATGTTCAGTAAGTTTTGAAGAGGGGAAGTAACCTGATCAGTGGGGTGGTAAAATTTGCAAATCAGGAGTTCCATTTTGGACATTTTAAATTTAGGAAGCTTCTTAAATATTCAGATGGATATCAGTGAGGAAGTTAGACATAAGACATCCAAGTTCAACAGAGGTTGGACATAAATTTGGCCCGTGAAGAATGAGTTCACCATGGAGGTACAGACAACTAGAGGAAAAATAAAACAGCTTCCTGTGGTTTCCATAAATGTTACAAAGGTGAGAAGAACAAAAAAAGAATTGAAGAAAATGGTCAAGGTGGCTCAAAGAGGAATAAAAGAAAGAAATGTTATGGGAGCCAAGTTGGAAACCAAAACGAGGAAGAACAGGAACTGGGTAAAATGCTGTATAGGTTGGATAAAATATGAAGAACAGCAGCAGAAAGGGAAGCAAATGACCACAGAGCTTGGCAATGCACAAGTGCCTGATGGCCTTGCTAATAATCTTTTTCAGTGCAGCCATAAGAAAAAAACTTCATCAGAATTAAGGCTGGCTCAAGAAAGATGAGGGAAGTGGAGACCATAAGTATAGCTATCACTTTTAAGGAGCTGATGCTAAGAGAACACAATTATGGTAAGAGATAGAATGTGTTTTGGCATCCAAGCAGGATTCTTTTAAGATGGAAAGTATGATAACATGATTGTATAGGAAAAATTGTTAATACAGGATCAAGGTGAAGGGATTTTAAGAGCAATACCAGAGCATCCAACAGAGGACAAGGTACAATGCATCAGAAAGGGTTGCCTTCACCAAGGTGACAGACAGCTTAATTGTGGTCATAGGAAGGAATATGAGGCACTGACTGACGTATTCTGTTGGTGTGGTGATGAGAACATATAGGAGAGCCCTTCTTATTGTTTCAGTTGCCTCAGGGAAATAGGGAACAAGATTATCAGTGGAGCATAACTGGAAAATAAGTTTGTGAATCTGGGGGTGATAAGTTATAGAATAATAACCTGATATAATAGCAGAACAAATGAATTAGGGAAATAGAATGTATTTCCTAGCAACACTGAATTCACTTGAGATTAATGGTCATTAAATTTTTGTAGAAAGAACTGCGATTGTATTCCTCCAGCCATGCTCACTACCTAGGTACAAGATATTTGAAGAGTCAGATTTAGGATGAGTTGAGGGTTTTCTGGGAAAGCAGTGTGGTGGTCAGTGATCAAAATTTAGGGATGATAATGAGTCAAAATTTGTTGGTATTTTAGACATCTAGGGAAAATGAATGGAGGAAATAAGCAATATTCAGAGAATGAGATAACTGAAGTTGAATTTATGTCAGAGGCATTAGTAACAAGAAATTCCAGGGTATGACCATAACAATGGGTGACAGGAAGGCTGAGATAATAAAACGCTGGAGATCAAGGAACTGAGAGATCATTTCTCCTCAGGTATGTAGCAGGCAGTTCCACGACTGACAGACAGAAGACATTGACAGGACAAAGAGGAGCCTGAGCATAACTTGACTGTCCTGTTAATGGTAACAACCTGGAAGGAACTTTGTTAGGGAAAGTCCTCTTCTGTCACGAGGTAACAGACTCCAACCTGTGGAACGCTGTGGACACCTCTGACAGCTGAGAGTGAATCTATAGAAAAATCAGGAAAAAACCCTGTACCCTAGATATCTGACAATTAATTATATGTTCTAGGGTGGCCCCAAAGGTCATCTGTTTTTATTCATTTGGTGTCTGTCAGGAAAAATTCATAGCATATATTTTGTTCATCAAGAATACACAAAAATGTCAGAAGAGGGTCAATGTTGATTCCTTCTATTTCCTAACAGTTTACTTCCCTTTTTCCCATTAGAAAAATGGAATCAGCCCATATTTTCCTTTACTTCTGTCTTGCTATCATTTCTAGAACTGCAAACAGAGCAAGGGTGAAATATGAGAGGAAAGCTGAAAATAGACTGCTCAGTGAAAATGATCTTACATATATCAGGAAATGGGTAAGAATTTTCCCTTGTGAAACCCAGAGCACAGGATGGGCAACCCATTTTAAGTGTCTTTCATATACTTCTGTCTAGACCTAACATTAGACTTAAGTCATTTTGTCAAGTTGTATTTAAAACACACATAAATTCTTTTGTCGTGGACTATTTGTTTCAGTTTTAGAAATGACTGAAAGGAGAAATACTTTTGTCTGTACCTTTAATAATTTGCTTTGAATAAATGCTGGAAGTGGAATATATTAACCACTTTAATACCCTCTCTGTATATCTATATTATATATATGCATAGATTTACAAATGTCATCTCTAATCAGACTACAGAATCAACAAAATTTCATCAGTAACATGTTGAGAGTATCACTACTTTGATATACCCTTTCCATAATTAAATATTAAATTCAAAATATATCACATAGCTTTAAAAGTGCAGACTCCAAAAAGGTAAACAAAAAATAGTTAACTCTGCAATTTAAGAATATGTTCCATTCTGGGAGAACATACATAAGTCATATCTATTCATAAGTCTGACAAATGGAGCCTTTGCAACTTTGACACAAATAAACACTGTAAAACATAAAAAATACACACAATAATATACTAAGTCCCTGACTACACTCTACTACTATTACACTATAGTATCACACTATACACTGTACAGCAAACACACAGCAGCACAACTGTGAAAATGTCCAGCAGACATTTGAGCTACTTCTGCAATTTGTCCACAGCTAAGAATGTTCTTAATGCAAGGATTGTTCATGTCTGTGGAGGTTCACAACAGGAATATTTGTAAGATGGAGATTTACTGTATTGAGATGCTTAGGGAAATGTATTGAAGAAGTAAGAGGATGTCAATAATTATATATCCATGAGAATACAGTAAGAATATAGGAGATGCAGAATATAAAGATTCATTTGAATAAAGCTAAAAAGAAAGCAAAAACAGATTATAAAGCTGACACTGAATTAAAATATTTCAGTGATGAGAAACTTCATCCATTCAAAAAGCTGACAAAGGCTCGTTAGTTCGAAGTAGAACACCTGTCAAGTTTTGACCTTGTTGGTAATTTTCATTGATTTGTAGGTAGAAGTATGGAGACTGTGACACTAGAGTTAATTCTAACCAACAGGTAGTAATACATTAGCAATGAAAAATTATTATGAGAAAAAACAGGTAAGTCTTATTAGAGCTATGAAGAAAATTTCTTTTGTATAATTTTGTAAGGCAGCCCTTACATACAGAAAAGGGATTTGATTCTGTGTTCAAGATCTCTCTTAAGAAAGATGGATTAATAGAGTTTGAAGCTCTAAAAATGTAATTATCCAGGCAATAACTAATTATTCCAATGAGGTAGAAAAATTAGGGGTAAATGAAGAAATAAATGAGTTCTGTGGAGTGTTCTCAGTGAATTAAAATGTGTACAACAGCAGGAAGAATGAGCAATACCCAAGCACAGGTGTGAAATGCTGGCATAGATAAATCATGAAGGTGAAATCTTTAAGTCATCCAAGGGCTTGCACTAATAAGTGCTAAACAAACAAAAATGGACAGGCCTTTCTTGAGACAGATATTTGAATGTTAGCAGAAAATGGAAATAAATTTTAAAAACTCCCTAAATTTTTGTTTTATTCATATTTTTCACTCGGATGATAATTTATTCAAGCAATGCATGTTAAAACCATTAGGTTGAAGGGTGATGGAGAACACAATATTTGCAAAATACTGAGTCTCAGAGTACTCATTTACTAACAGAATACTTACAGAATACTAGAAAGAGAAAAATCAACCTTTATAGGGAAGAAATCTAGTGTCACACTTTAACAGAGGGGCCAATTTTTGCATTGCATGCTGGTATTATGTGTCAAATGATACAATTCAGTATAAGGTATTCTTGCTGAAAATGTTTGTCTTGAATCTGAGTAATATTTTAGACTTAACTTCTAATTATCAAAAAAACTAAATAGGGTTAGATGAACCAATGTGATAGGTGTATCTGAATATTCAAATTTGAGATATTCTACTTAAAAGACAAAGTTCTGATACAAGTTTCTAGGAAACTGTATGTAACCTGTTTTGCCAGCACCATTTGTTAAAGAGACTTATCTTTCTTTCAGCATATGTTTTTGCCCTCTTTGTCAAAAATCAGAGGACTGAGCGTGCTTGTGGTTATTTCTTCAGACTCTATTCTGTTCTATTGGTGTACGTTTGTTTTCGTACCAGTACTATGCTGTTTTTCATCACTGTAGCTTTGTAATATAACTTGAAGTCTGGGAATGTAATGCCTCTTTGCACTGCTCTTGTTCCCCAGGATTGCTTTCATTATTGTGCATCTCTTTTGGATCCATATGAATGCTAGGATTGTTTTCTCTGGTTTTCTGAGGAATGCTGTTGGTATTTTGATTGAGACTGCATTAAAATCTATGTATTAGTTTTGAAAGTATTGCCATTTTCATAGTACTGGTTGTGTCTATCTAGGAACAGGGGATATCTTTCTGTTTTCTGATGTCCTCTTCAATCTCCTTTTTCAGAGTACTATAGTTTTCATTAGAGGTCTTTCACTTATTTAGTTAGATTAATTCCTAGGTATTTAGTTTTTCCTGTTTGCTATTGTGATTGATAGTGTTTTCCTAATTTCCTAATGAATTCATTTTTGGTGCACAGGAATGCTGATGATTTTTGTATGTTTTTTTTTTTTTTATCCTGAAATAGTGCTAAATTTTGCTATTAGTTCTGGGAGTTTTCAGTGGCATTTTTTAGATATTCTATACAAAGGGCCATGTCATCTGCAAATAAGAACTGTTCAACTTCTTTTCTAGTACATATTATTCTTACCTCTTTCTCTAATCTGATTGCTCTGGATTACATTTAAAGTACTGTATTAAACAAGAGAGGTAATAAGAGATATTTCTATCTTATTCTTAATTTTAGAGAGCTTTCAGGATTTCCCCCTTTTAATATGAGGTCAGTAGATTTCTCATAAATAGCCTTTATCAGATTGAGTTAAAGCCCTTTTATACCTATTTTCTTCAGGTCTTTCATCAAGAAAGGATGTTGGATTTTGTCAATAGCTACTTTTCTGCATCTATTGAAATGGTTGTGTGACTTTTGCCCTTGTTTCTGTTTATATGATCTATTATGTTTATTGATTTGCATATATTGAACTTTCCTTGTATTCCTGGGATAAAGTCTACTTGGTCATGATGCATTTTCTTTTTGATGATTTGTTGTATTCTGTTTACCATGCTGCTTAGGATTTTGCATCTATTTTAATAAAAGATATTGATGTATACTTTCCTTTTTTTTATTTGAGTCTTTGGTTTTGGAATCAAGGTAATACTAGATTTCAGGAATGACTTTGGTAGCCTTCTCTTTGAATTTTGTTAGAGTTCAAGTATTATTGACATTAGATTTTTCCTTTAACTTTTATGGAATTCAGTGGTCAATCAGCAGGTTCTGGGATTTTCTTAGTTGGAATTTTTTGTTTTTCCTATCTCAATTTTATTGCCTGTTATTGGGCAATTTAGGGTTTTTCTTGGTTCAATCTTGGTAATTCATGCATTTCTACAAATCTATTTATTTCTTCGGGATTCTCTAATTTATTAGAGTACAAGCTTTCAAAATAGTAATAATCTGGATTGCAACAACATCTACTGTAATTTGTCTTTTTTAAATTTCTAGTTACGTTGATATATGGGTCTTCTCTTTCCTTTTTTGGTAAGATTAAGAGTTCATCTATTTTGTTTTTTAATTAAAAGAAAAGGCTCTTGTATTCATTGACTCTTTGTACTTTTTCAGTCGCAGGTTTTATTTATATCTTCTGGTTTTTATCTTTTCCTCTCTTCTACTAGCTTTACAATTGAATGGTTCTTGTATTTCTAGGACCTTGATGCATATCATTAGGTTATCTGGGTTTATTCTGTTTTTCTGAAGTGGGCATTCAAAACTACAAACTTCCCACTTGGGACAGTTTTGTAGTGTCACATGTATTGTAGTATGTAGTATTAAAATTATCATTTCATTCTAGGAACTGTCTAGTTTCTTCCTTGATTTCTTCTGTGACTCAATTATTATTCAAGAATGTGCTATTTAATCTGTATAGTTTTGCATAGGTTTTGTGGGTTTTTTGTGCTCCTGACTCCTAATTTCATTGCACTATGATCTGACAGTACACATGGGATAAATTCAATTCTTTTACATTTGCTTATCATACATTATGGCCTATGTGGTCTATTTTGGTGACAGTTCCATGTGTTACTAAGAAAAATCTGTATTCTGTTGTTGTATGAAATACTCCAGAAATCCATTAAGATTGTTAGTTAGTTAGTTAGTTAGTTAGTTAGTTAGTTAGTTTGTTTGGAACAGGGAACTGTGGTTCAATTCTTATATATCTTTGCTAACTTTTTGTGTAGTTAACCTGACAATTTGTGACAATGAGATATTGAAGTCTCCCACTATAATTATGTTACTGTTTATCTGGTATTTTATGTCTAGTAGTGTTCATTTTATTAAATAGGTTGTACTGGGTTCATTGCATATATGTCTATCATTGTTATCTCTCTCTACTGTTTCTTTAACCAATATGTAGTGACTTTTTCTATGCTTCTTCTGATTAGTTTTGTATTAAAGTCGATTCTGTCTAAAAACAGAGTATGTTGTTCTGCTCCCATGAAATATTGTATTCCATCCTTTGATTTTTTTAGTTTATGGGTGTCTTTTGAGATTAAATGTGTTTTCATATGCAGAATAACATTAGGTTTTATTTTTAACCATATTGTCTTTTATTTTGGGAGCTAAGACTATTCACACTAAGTGATTATTGAGAGGTACTGACTTATTCTTGACACACTGAATTATTTTCCTATTGATGGTTCTTTCTTCTTCTTCTTCTTCTTCTTCTTCTTCTTCTTCTTCTTCTTCTTCTTCTTTTTCTTCTTCTTCTTCTTCTTCTTCTTCTTCTTCTTCTTCTTCTTCTTCTTCTTCCTCTTCTTCTTCTTCTTCTTCCTTCTTCTTCTGCTTCATTGCTCACCTTACTTGATGTATTCACTTCACTAGACATTAGACATCATTTGGCTTCGTGTTCTGTTTCTAGGGTATACTTGAGAATTGGTGGTGTGATTATTTGTTAGTCACCCATATACCTTTCTTAAAGTGCTCTTTGTTATACAAAGTCCTTATTTCTCCATCAACTTTAAAGACATTTTTGCAGGATATATTAGTCCAGGTTGGAAGTTGTCCTCTTTTAGAGTTTGAAACACTTTACTTGAAGCTCTCCTGGACTTTAAAGTTTGTGTTGAGAAGTCTGGAATACTCTAATGATTTTATATTTATAAGTAATTTGTTACTTTTCTCTACTAGCATTTAAGAGTCTGTCCTTATGCTGGACTTCTGAGATTTTGACTATATGTTTCATGAAAAGTTTTCTCATTGTAGCTATTTCTGGTTCTATCCTCCTCACTTATTTGTATGTTAAATTCTTTTCTTTCCCCAAGTTTGGAAAGTTTTCTGCTGTAATTTTTGCAAACAGATTTTAACACCATTCATGTTTTCTTCTGATGTTCTACTAATTTCAGTGAATCATAGATTAATCTTTTTATGTGTGCTATCTAGCAGCTGTTGGATTCATTTTCCATGATCTTTTATTGTTTTTGAGGATTGATGAGTATATGTTTACCTGCATTATCCCTATGTTCGAGTTCTGATACTCCCTCTTCACATTGGTCACTTCCTTAGCCCATACAGTCAATAAAATCTTTTTATCTTCTTGATTTTGTTTGGTACCTTTGTATCAATTCTAATTCTTTGTTAACTTGGTTACTTATATTTTGTATAATTTTGTTAAACGGAGCTAGCTTTTAATTAATTTCTTAAGTAACATCGCTGATCATTTCCTTAATTAAATCCATTATTTGTTTGGTTAAATCAGCTTTGAGCTCACCAAGCACCTTATTATCAATTTTTGTCTCCTCTTTTATTATTCCATACGATTCTGCCCTTTGGCTTTTGATTTCCTTCCCATTTATGCTCCATGGGTCAGCTTTGGTACAGTTGAGAGTTTTGGGAGGCATTTTGCTGGTTTGTCTTTTCTGCTTCTATTTATTTATTTATTTATTTAGTGCTGAGGGTTGAGGGCCAAGTATAGTGAAAAGACTTTGTTGCTATTAAGGAATCTCTTTAGTGTCTTCTTTCCAGTGATATGCTCTGGGCATGAATAAATACAGACTCCAACCACTTCTATTAACCTGAGAAAGGGAGCAATGTGGTGTAAGGGCCTGGTACCCAGTTCTGTGAAAATTAACCACAACGTTGCTGATAACACAAAGACAAATCAGATATTGTCATATAGTAAAAACCAACAGATAGGAACAGCTATGTCACCCTGGAAATAGTAATGAAATAGGCAAAAATAATAGTCAAAGGAAAACTGGATTACTGACATAAGATTCAGTTAAAACTACCACTGTATCACTGTATCATCCTTAATAATAGAAAAGTGATCTACAATAATAATGGAGATAGAAAGGCAAGCCACATATTTACAAATAGTAAATATCTAATAAAGTGTCAACTATACCACCATTAACAATAGAAACAATAGAAATAATAGAAAAAAATGAGGAACTATAGCAGAAAGTCAACTAAATAGCTATAGATTAATAAAGCTTAAAAGAAATTTTGATGACAGTGAAGGGCAAATAAGAAGAAAATGAAAGAAGTACAATTTGAAAAATAAAAAGAAGAAAGAATATAGAGAAGTGAGATAAACGATTTTATTAAGGAGTAAAAGACAATTAATAGAGTTACATAAAAGTAACATAAAAGAAAAAGAAACAGAAAACAGCCAGACCTGGTGGCATGCAACTCTAATCCCAGCACTTGGGAAGCTATGGCAAGAGGATCACTATGAGTCTGAGGTCACCCTGGGTTACAAAGTGAATTCAAGGCCAGCCTGAATAGCACAGTAGAATTCTGTCTCAAAAAAAGACAAAAGAGAGAGAGAGAACAGAGTCAAAAAAAATTTGATTACAACAATCAAAAACCTGAGTCAGCACTATTCACGGACTGGTGGTAGAGAACAAAGCCACACCAGCAAGCCAGCCAGCCCAGCCTGGGAATCAGCACAATGTGTGGGCAGCTGCTGGACTGGAACACATAGACCCCAGTTTCTTCTGCCGTGAGGGCTGGCAAACAAGAAGTACCAATTCTCTACCCCTACCCCGCTGTAAGTGACAGGCTTATGTGGAGAAACAGGCTGTGATGATAGCTATGGAAGTGAAATGCAATTGGATACCTGTGGTACTTTGGTGTTTCACTAACATTGCAGATCTGGTACACAGTGAAGCATCTAGGAGGGATCTCTTTCTGAGGGTTGCAGCCATCATTGATTCCCTATGGTCTTGTTTTGGAAGTCCTATATCATTTCCACCATTTTGTTGAGTTGGGCTTTATTTTCTTTTGTTTTGTTTGATTATGTCAAATCTGATGGCAGAAGCAGCTATTTCAAAGATAGCGAGATATATTATAGTATCAATTTTGGATTTACTATAGGCTTGTTTTGAAGTCCTTTATTGCATTCATTGTTTTGTTTTTATTGTTTCTATTCTGTTCTGTTTAATTTTTACTATGTCTGAAGTTATCTGCAGCTATTTTGAAGACATCAAAAGGCATTATGGTAACTATTGTTGATTTTGTAATGTTTTAAAGTCATATATCTTTTACACTGGTTTTTTTATTGATTTTATTGTTTTACTCTCTTTAAAAAACAAATCAAAAACCTCAATCCCCCAAAAAATGAAAAAAAGAGAAATAAGTCTAAAAATTTACCTCTGTTTTTGAACAAGTTGTTTCTTTTCAATGTCTACAATATTAAGACCCACCAATGTGATGGAGGGATAGTGAATCATTTGTGCGTCCTACTTTATATTCACACTCACAGCATCGTGTGAGAATGCCGAGCCTTGCCATCTTTGCTGGTGGGTATGGTTGCTCTGGCTTAGGGCTGTGTTCATTTCAGTCACCACCACCTTGCGTCTTCCTCTGTACCCGTTACTGCTTTCTCTGCATAGCTTTATGGTCTGTGGGTTTGTAAAGTGCCCCTCTCCTGCCGAGGTCCCTCTGCCCATACACCCAGGCTGTAGCAACTGTGAAAGCCAAGCTGTATTCCTGATTGCCTTGGCATATGGGGATGGCAAACAGACAAGAGTTGTGTGCCAGATGTAGGCAGTAGAGCAGGGTAGTTGAGCAGTTTACTGAACTTGATTCCAGCACTTTCATATGTAGCCCCTCCAAACCCCATACAAGACTGGCCTGATTTTTATACCACAGAAGTTGGGACCCTTATGTTATTTCCAACCTGAGCTTAAACTTCATAGGGAGTCTAGGTGTAGCCCTTACCCTCTCCTTTTCTCCCTTGCATCTGTCAGGATTACACAGTCACTGTGGTAGAGCAACCCCAGAAATCTTGAAGTGTAGCTGTTCCATGGCTCAACATTAAACAAATTCACTCCTTCTCAAAATGGATCCTGATTAAATACTCACATATATGGCAGACACTGCACTGGATTTCTTCTCCAACATTATCCTGTCATGCAGAGGAGTTTCTTTCAGAGTAATACTCCATGCACATTTGCAATTACAGTAAGTGGGATTTTATTGGAGCTATCAATGCCAGCCTAGTCTGTTGTTACACCCTGGAGTCGCCAACCCTCTCTGGTCTTACCTGATGTTAGAGGAGACAGGTCCTTCTCCGTGGGAGCCAGGGTTAGCATTCCAGGTTGCTTCATTCTTTTCATTATGTTCAGTATCTTGTTTCTCTGTAGTCTCTAGCTTTCCTGTTGGTTCTTTCCTAATTCTAAGAGATCTACTTCACTTTTCTTCATTAAGGTTTTGTTTTGAGGAGTCTCAGTTCCATAGCCCAGAGAGGCTGTATTTTTTTTTTTTTTTAATCGGTACCAGGGATCAAACTTAAGACCGTGCGCTTGCAAGGCAGGCGCTTATGCCGCTCAGCTAAATCCCCAGCCCGGAGAGGCTGTATTTCATTTCTGGTCTTTACTCCACCTTTAAACTTTCCTTTCAAATTCTTGCATCGTCTTGTTCTCTTGAAAGTTGCTCCTTAATCTTCCACGACATTAGGTTCTCTAGTACTTTTCTGTTTTCTAAAGAGATCAATCTGTGGTCCTCATTTTTCATTCAGTCTAGAAACCATAGCCTATTATATCAAATATGCAAAGCATAACTCTTGAATGAGCCATCATCATTTTATACAATCCAATTAATATTTCATCTAACGAATATCACATTCTTTGGAGTGTAGTCAACTACAAAAAAATGATTATGTGGCAGTAATAATCTTCAGAAGGTTATTTCTAACTAAATTTCAACTAGTGAATCAAAGCTGCCAGGAAAAATGGTTAAAATAAATTGTGTACTGCCTCTTTAGCTGTTTTTCTATTTAACTTTCTTGAGAATATTTTAAGGATAATGTAATATATTTAACTATAAATTGAGTCTAGTATTTTCCATTATTTTACATGTAGAATTTATCAAAATGATCATAGGATCAAAATCAGAGATTTTTCAAAGACTTTGAAAGAAACTTAACCTTGATGGCTGTGTGGATTAAGCTGGGATATTAAAACATGGCTCAGGGTGTAGTCCCATGTAGAACATGTACTTCGTTAGCATGCTCTTGGACTTGGGTTCAATTACCAATGTCAAAATAAATAAAAGAATAAAACAAACATAAATGGATTTTATTTTAAAACAAAATTTTCAGCTGTTATGAATGTTTATTGGGTATGTCCTTCGTTTGAGTGCAAAAACAAATGTTAATTTTGACATATGTATAGATTACATATTATGCATATAAACTCATGATGTCATAATTTTTGTTCATTGGGAGAAATATATTTGAATTTAACATATTCCAAAGGGAATTGATCACATTGAAAATTAAAGAATTGAAGTTTCTCCTTTTGGTTGACGTTATCTGTAAATTAGACGATATATACAGAATATTAGGTCATACCAAGCAAGCCTAATTTAAAATTATCAAAAACAAGTAAGACTCTGGTTTTTTGGTATGTACACAGAAACAGTGAAACATTTTCTTCTAAAAGGAGTTCATAAATTGATTAAAGCTGATTTGAGGATTCCTAAAATTTCAGAAACATCTTAAAATGAAACATAACCTAACATTTAAAGTCTTAGTCACACCAGTTTTCAGTAGGATGTTGATTTAATATATCAGATTTTAAAAATTAAATAATCAGGCCACAGTTGTGGCTTAGTGGCACAGTGCCTGCCTAGAAAGTATGAGGCCCTGGGTTTGATTCCCAGTAAAATAAATAAATAAATAAGTAAATAAAAACTAAATAATCAAAATTCAAAAGTGACTCCTTGCAAGTTCTATATTTCATTGTATGGTTGCTTAATAGAATCTGCATTTGGTGCTTAGACTTTATATAATATTATAATATCTATAGAGGAAAATGTGACATTTTCACTCTATAGAAATTATATGAAGTTAGGTATCTAGAGCCATTACTAATCAATTTGCCTTCTTAGGGGCATATAGTTCATAACAACAAAGCATTGTACTATGTATTTTTCAAGGTGACTCTGTGCACATCAGTCAAGTTAACCTCTCTTGTGTTTTTCATACATAAAAAATTGTATTTAGCTCATGAATTGTGGAGTCTAATGAGTTAATACATTGCAGTGTTAAGATCAGTGCCTAACACATAAGAATATTAGGTAAAAGAAACAACATAAGCATAAAGATAAATATCCTAGAAAATACACACACATACATTTTGGTTTCAGTAAGAACAGCTGCTTTTCAGTAAAAGAAAACCCCAGGTTCAAATGTTGAAACTGCCACTTATGGACTATTTGATCTTGAACATAATATTTAATATTTCTAAATGATATTTTCTCATTTGTACAGTGGGAATGATCATGATACTTAGTTTACAGTGATTAATACCTGCAGAATACTTTGCATGGAACAAACATGGTAACTTCTCAATAAATAGTAATACAAGAACACCAGTACGATCTCCATTATCACCAAGGTATGGGAATGATGTCATCAGTCTATTAGCTGCTTGGGATATGATAGCCACTGGCTGCTTCTAAATTAGTTAACTCTTTAAGTTTTATATGAGTGCCATAACACTTACTTAACAATAACTGAAACAAGACCATAGAAAACTAATCTTGCTAGGATAGTAAGAGGATATAAATACTAAGAGGAATACAAAGAAACTATCTGATACAATAAATAGATTTAGGTTACAGCTGTTTCACATACAAGAAAAAAAGATGTGCAGAAATCTGTCTGGCAGAAGAAAAATTACAAAGTGTAATATAACATAGATGTATAGAATGCTTATAATAGTACTTTCATTGTCTCTCTTTTGAACATAAAGTATAAAAAATACTATATTTATTCACACTACAGTATTTAGACAATTAAATTACTTCAAAGAATATTGGAATTTGTACAGAATAATTAGCCAATCCATTCATTAATAAGATAATTCAGTCAACATTATTGAACAAATGTTTCAATTCCAGTGCTATCATAGTCACAAGTGTAAATACATAATATACACATTAGAGTTAAATTTGCTTAATAAACTGAAAGAGTAAATAAGATCTAAAATGTACAGTAGTGACAGTGAAAGGGAAGAAAGTGCTCAAAAGGAAAGAGCAACCGGGGTAGAAGAAAGGAGAAAAGAAAGAAAGAAAAAGATTATATGTATATAGTTATTCATACATATATATATATATATATACACAAGATAGATAGCTATACTACTAATCTCTATTAGTTCATCAGAAAGAACAATTTGTGCTTCCATTATTCAATTGTTTGATCATTTTTTCATGTCTATATAGTTACCTGAACAACTACTTTGAAGATAACAACAGACACTATATTAACCAGTGCTGATCTCCTATTATTTTGATTTGAAATTCTGTATCGTTTTTATTCTTTTTTGTTTCTAAACTTTAAAAAATTAAAATTTTTCTTAATATTTGATGAACATAAATTTAAATTTTAATTTGGTCTGTCTCAGAGACAAAGTCAAATTTTTAAAAGCAGTATTTAATTATATATCAAGATTTTTGAATTATAGTTCATTAAAAACAGTAGCACTATACCACCTCTGCCAAAAAGTTCATGTTGTGATACATCCCCTTAGGGAAACAGTTGGGTCAGCTTTACACAGTTACACTAATCCACTAAATCCAGTAACAACTGTTAAATAAACAGTTTAACTTTATATTCGACATGGGAGATGGAGGAGGTAATAGATACTTGGAGCGCATGCAAAGTTATTTTTTGGGATTATTACACAAAAATGGAGCCTGAGCTAAGCAGATATAAATACCAAATCTAGGGTCCATTTTAATTCTAAAATTTGCTTACCTGCATGAAATGGTTAATTAATTTAGCCTCTTACCTATCCTCTCCTTTCCACAATCCTTAGTTCATTAACTAGTATTAACATGTTATTACTGGGGCAATGTACCTAAGAATAACTACTTAAAGGAGCGAGAGTTTATTTTGCTTCATGGCTTCATAGGTTTCTATACATAGTTAGCTAATTCCATTGCTATAGGCAGAAACAGAGCAGAAGGGTATGGTGGAAGAAAGCTGCCCTCTTTGTGCTCCCAGGAGGGGAGAGAGAGTGAGAGTGAGAGTGAGAGAGAGAGAGAGAGAGAGAGAGAGAGAGAGAGAGAGAGAGAGAGTAAGGGACCAAGGAGATATGGTATAATCCCAAAGGGCAGGCCCCCAATGACCTGTAACTCTCAACCAGATCCCACTTAAGTTTCCATCACTTCCTAACAGCCTAACAAATTTTAAACTCAGAATCATCCATGGAGTAATCAGTTGATGAGATAAGGCCCCTCAGAATCTAATCCTCTTTTGAATATTGAATATTGCTGTGTTGGTGACAAAGCCTTCAACACATGAGATTTTGTGTGACATCCCAGACCCAGTCCATAACCCTTATATTTGTATTACCCTCAGAAATATTTAAGGAAGATGGCATGGTAAGAATCGTATTCTTGTGCACTTAGAGCGAGTTAACTTTAAGGGTTTTATGGAATTTATTTTTAATGTACTTTAATATGGGAAAAGATAAAGGTTCAAATAGGTACAATGTGGAATGCATCCTTGGATACCATCTGAATTTAAGGCTCCCAATAGAGAAAAGTTATGAAATAAAGTGGTACTACCAAGGCAGCAAGCGCCTGGCATGCTTGACAGTTAGAAGTTCTATGTCAGCTGAAGTTTTCTTGCTAGTGAGAAGTTGGTTTCTTAATTGTAATCACAACTCTTAACTTTTAGAAAAAAATGATTTCCATATATATGAATTACGTATCATTAAATTTATCCTTCACTATTAATGACAAATTATTAATAGGAGGTCATTAGATATCTTTCCTTGTCTACAGTTTGTCAGTCTTAAAGCCACATTTCTCACTGGTATACATGATCTGCCATACTTAGGCCCCCACTCCCCACTGCTCCCTAATGCTCATGCTGGTCTCAGTCTCCTTTTTTCTGACCCTTTTCACATTATGTCTTCTGCAAAGAATTTCTTGATTTACCCGTGTCCAATTCAAGTTCAACCTCTTCATTACTGCTAATGTAAAACCTTTCCTTACCTGCCTAATTTCCCTTAATCTAGGTATACTAACTAACAATAATTGTAAAAACAGGGTCCTGAGCTCTCGCTGTGTGACAGGAAATGTACTTTTCCTTAGAAGGAAGTATAGGATCATAGTAAAGTTATTTGAAGCTAGAGCCATATTACTTGAACTGTCATCTTGGCTATTTAACCTTTGGTATCTCAAGTAATCTATTTATACTTTCAATGTATTTGTCTGTGGAGTAAACCTAATAATAGTACCTGTTGTTAAGTTTACTATAATACATACAAAGTGCTTAGCATGTAGCAAAGACTACTTTTATATATGCATTTTCTGATTATAATCCACTTTACAAAGAAATTAATTAAAGCTTATGGTTACGTTCAGCTAGGAAGTGGTAGAATTAGGAATTAAACTAAAGAATCTCTAAATTAAAAAAGAGCTGGAGATTTAGCTCAACAGCATAAGTGCCTGCCTGGCAACATGCAGTCATGAGTTCAATCCTTGGTACCAAAAAAAAGAAAAAAAAATCTCTAAATTCAAATTTCATCCACTGTAACCACTGCATTATCCTGCAGCCAGAAATATAATCCCTTGGGACACCTCTTATTCCATACCATATAATTATCTCCTTCAATATTGATCACCTTGTTTTATTTATCTTTATGGTTGTAGCCATAATGGATTTCCAGTGCTAAACATACTGGCTAGCACAATATGGATGTTCAATAATTGTATTGGACAAATGACTACAATTGACATTAAGGCTGTAGATGCAATATCTAAAAAACAATTTCTTTGTGTATTTGAGCTTCAAAATTAGGAATAGATTCTGAAGTCAAATAATCATATAGATGGGATTGGGTATCTTGGCTGTGTGTTCAAAAGAACTGAGGAGTTTACACAATCCAGGAGACTCATCCCACCCCATCACCAGGCCAGTATTAACCCAGAAAGACTACAGTCCAGATACACCAGCTCCCATATTCCCCTAATGACCCAAGTTAATTTATTTTGACGCTTTCCCTACAAGGACTAATGTTCCATGTTTACACTCACAGGTACTGGAGGGTGACCCAGGGACAGCTTCTTATTAGATGAGAGAAATATGGCTGGAATTTAAGAATGCACCTGATCTGGAGCATGCACTCTCAGTCCTAGGAGGCCTCTCATGCTGGGAACAGAGCTGAGGGTCAGAAGGGAAATGGGTAATCACAAGCCAGCTCCGGCCCCTACCATAACTACCCAACTCAGAACACAGAATGGTGCAAGAATTTTACATTCCAATCAGCACTTCCAATTCATAATGAAGGTAAATGTGTTTGTATTAAGGCAGGAAAAAGGGGCATTTTTAGATTACTTGCTTTTAATTTGAATGATAATTCCCAGGTATTTAGTCAAATGGTATAGGGCCCTATATGAGTACTTTTGCCTGACACTCTGTAATGTTAGGGATAGGCTTGCAAGCAATAAAGCTTTTACAATTAAAACTAAGAGCATTTCTTCCTTTTCCTAAAAATAATTAAGGAGCTTAGTAAGAAAACAGTGTTAGATTGATGCAAAAATGCCTAGGTACATTTATATCTTTCTTGATGGTAGATTTAGCTGATGTGGATAGGCAGCTTTGCTTTAAGTCTTTGTAATCACTGAAAGGACTAACATAAAAAAATTAAAAACTGTTTTTTAGTGTCACAGTTACTATATTTATTAGAAAATAAATGTCTCCAATGCTATGCTTTTCCTAACAAGATCCATATGCAGAAAGGAGATATTAGCAACAGAAAAAGAAAAAAAAAAGAAAGAAACCTATTTGTCAAAGTCCAGGTTCTCAAGAAGAAAGCATGTTTTCATTATGTAGTACAGGAAAGTTTTCACTTTATCATCAGTAGAAATGCTTGTAAATCAGATTGTAATTTCAGAGATCAGATGGTAGAGAACCCTGGTAAACAGAGAGTACAGCTGTGTTTCCATACCAATAAGGAAAAGCCACTTGCCAGTGTAAACTTGGGCTACATTGTTTAAAAGCAGTGGCTGGCTCCCTTATCAGAAATGTGCTTGCCAAAAAAGAGAGTGGGGAGGTCTCAAAAGCCGACCTCTGTTTAATAAAGCAAATGCCACATCAGATTGGTTCCCCTTGCAAAGATGGGCATTACGATTTATAATAAATCCAAGAGGTAATTTTGCTCTTTAAAGAAAGGAAAAGGAACTGTGGGACCAACCTTGTAGGAAAGGAAACTGCCAATTGAATCCAATTTACAAAGAAATCAATTTCACATGGCCATAATTCAAGGAAACGGAGCAGTATGTAATGACGTGGACATTTACTTTGCTTTTTAAAATGTGAACTTTCTTCTTGGCTACAGTAATATTTTTGAAACAGCTTGGATTTTTTTCTCATATTCTCTTCTTCAAGAATTTTTGCTAAACCTGGAAACACAGACTCACACTGTGACTCATTACTATTGTTTCCTTTAATTTTTCTCACCATCTCATCCTACATCATTTTCCTTTACTGGAGACCAAAAAAATATATATAGTGAAGAAAATTCATGTTTTAAAACGTATCCTGAACATTTAGCAAGAAATATACTAACATAAACTAATTTTGCTTTGATTTTCCACTAGTGCATACTTCAAAATTCACACAAAAATTATGTTCAAATGCAGAATTATGTTACATATAACCACACTAACCAGTAAATTTTCATTCATTCTCCTCATTTTGGATTGATGAAAGGGGCTATGATAACTTTTTCCTTGTTTTCACCTTAAGTGAATATATCTGATTGATTTTTCTATGATAGCTGTTATGAAGGTAACATTTCAACACATTTCAAATGTAATAGCAATAATCTATATATTGAAAAATAACTACAAAAATTGAAGAAAGAGAAAGATCCATGAGACAAAAATAGTGACTTAGAAACAACTTGACAACTAAGGCTATGACAGATAATGTTGGGAAAATTATCTTTAGGCAAGTATAGCATAAGACGAAGGCAACCAGATAATCTCAAAATGGGGTGATGTGGACTTGAAATACGACGATGATGAGGCATCTAGCATCTACCTGCCTAACAGTAGCCGCCAAGGGAGAGAATAGTGCTGTCAGGTAAAGCAAGGATAGGCTGATTGGGGCTGGCATTTTTTATCTCTAGTTTGCAAGGTCGATCGTTTTCCAGCTAGGTCTTATTTTTAGGGAAAGAGGGTATTGGTGTATGGTCCTTCAAACCCAACTGTGGGCCATTTACTAAAGCTTTACCTGGGCAGGCCCTCCCTGGGAAAAGCTGTCCTCTCCACAATAAGCTTGGTGCATCAAAGCTTCAGAGCCTCCCTCCCATTGCCAAGCCCCTGCTAGCCAGTCCAATACATCTCAGCATCTGGGGTTTGTGTGCCTCCATTTGCAGAGTTTCATCCATGGCTTTCTGTTGAGGCCTCCTTCCTGGATAGGAAACATAAAGACACTTACACCACTCTGACTCGGTATTTGTACATTTGCACACCTGGGCCTTCCCTCTCTAGCTGACCTTTAATTCCTGGGTCCATAAAGTACCAGAGCCCTTTCTTCAGGACATCTATGTAAGTGAGCACATAGAGATTCCTTCTATGTGCATAGATATATCTGATTCTTACCCAGTGTCTTCTGCGGGAAAAATGGAGCATTGTAGGAGTCAGAACTCTGTCCTCTTGATTAGCTTAGAAAGTCAGGAAAGCTTTGCATGTTGCTTTCATTTTGATGTTCTACCTTAGTTGACTATTTCAACAACTGAATGCTCAGCTAACTATACAGCTCAGCTCTGCTCTTAACAAGCAGCAGAGAGATTAAAAAAGAAATGTAACCATAGATGAGGCCAAAGTTTAGATCACGATTCTTGTTTTAAGCAAATCTATAGTCTCACTCCTTGGAAATACTATATTTGCAAGACATTTGGAGAAGAAAAAAGTTATTAACATTTAAAAACTAGTTTTAAATTCTTTAAACAAAGATCATGGCACTGTTTCAATTTCAAATTTATACACAACATATTAAAAGCCCATATTTCATGGTGTAGACTAATTTAACAAAACTTTCATAACACCAGCATTTGTAATATAAATTCGAGAGTCAAGAGATCTCTAAATTATTGTATTTCAAAAACACTACTGAAAAATAATAAACTATGGAGACTTAAAGTCTCATATAGCCATGACATTGATTAAATACCTGACAACTGTTTAAAAGTAGGGGTGTAGGAAAATAGGAAGGAGAGGATTTATTTACCTCCTTTGTGCTCATCTTTAATGCTGAATATTTTGAGTTCACCCAAAAGGCAGAGCGTTTATTTTACTGTCGCTGATAGTGTGTTAACTATTGTGCCTTCTAGTGAGGATATTGCAGCAGAGCTCATCAATCAGTGTTCCTCAGATGCTAGCAGCTCATTACTACAACCCGCGCCCAGGGAGTACATAGAGCTCCTTCTCTGCTTCATCCTGTAGTTTTCATCATGCCCCCGGACCAGCATTACCACCTGTACAATCCTCCTGACTCGTCCTTTCTGTTATCATCTGATCACTTTCTGACAGGCTCTGCCAGTTGGATAACTAAGTGCTTGGTGACTTGGATAACAGAGTACAAAGTCACTTTCAAAGTAGACAAAAGTGAATGAATAAAGGTCAAGAGTACTGCTTTCTTCTTTTACCTTGTAAATTCCAATCTATGCATTGATAATATAACATTTAAAATATTACTGATTTCATGAGGTAAAGTCTAGTAAGAAAAGTTTAAAAATCTGTTCTAAATATTACCATTATAAAAGTCTTCAGATATAAAATTTTCAAAATTTAATAATAGTGTATTTTCTTACAGAACTATGAAACTGTATTATTTTTCATAAAGCTAGTAGTTGTTTGATATATAACTGTTTTTCTTTCCCTAATTTTCCTTTGTTTCATAACTTTTTTGTCACTGATTATTTCTGTATGTTTCCTGATGAATATCTGCTTTTTACATACACCCCTTGCAATGGGTTTTTGTATTTAAAAGTCAAAAATCTCTCAATACCAGAAGCCAAAAGTTCTCAATAAATAAAGCAAAGAAAAATACTGTCGTTTTCATATTTCCTGGCTGCAAATAACCTATGGAAAACACAGAACTTCAGAATAGATGAGATCTTGTGAAAATTTTAATGTTCCATCAGGAAAGGCTACCAGAGATAAGCATAAATTTCTAATCTGAAACACAGAATTTAGCTACACTGGCTCCATAATCTATACTGAAGCACAACAATCACAGAAGCTTACAGGGAAAATATTGACCTTCTTACAATAAATTCAGAGTTCTCCAAGAAAAGACTACTAGTATTTCTCACTTTTAATGAACATACTCATTAAAGAATGAAACACTAATCTTTATTTTAAAGAGAAAGGAGATTTAACATATAAAGATATTTTGAAAAGTATCTCAGAATGCATTGACTTTCGCACTTCACTTTATTTTCTTTGGAAGAGCTACCTTGTCACTTTCAGAAACTGCACAAGTTAAGCTCATTTTACTCTGGTTGTACAGAATCAGCCCTTGCTAAGAATGATGACTGGATATATTGACTATGTGCTGTTCAGGACACTGTTACACATACCCGCATAAATGTACCCCATAAACCACAGTGTGGAAAAAATTGTAACTTCACATTGCCATTAGGGAGCGACTTGTCTTATCTCATGCAAGTACAAGTGATTTTAACACAAATGCAAATTTAAATCTCCTGCATGTCTTCCTTGTTCTCTCATTTATTTCCTAGTTACAATATTGGGAACCAAGATGGAGATTTAAAAAATAAAATTAAATAAGAAAGTAAAATTCATTATTATGCAAAATGCTTCAAAGTCCATAATAGGTTAAGGGGAGCATTATTGTTCTTACAGATCAACAAACTTGCCAGTTTCACATAACCAAAGGTGGTTTTTCCCCAGCTGATCACAGGCAGGTGAGACTAAATGTTGATTGTCTAAAGAGAATGGCTGACATCTGCTGGAATACAAGAGAAATGAAAAGGGGAAAAAATCCAAGTACAGTAAGGCTCATAGTTTAAGGATATATGTATGCCTACAGTTTGTAACATGTTACAATGAATCCTTAGGGATAAAAGAGTAACAAAGTATAAGGAAAGGAGAACAGTGTGCAATTCTGTGCTGTGACATGGTGATAAATCCAATCAAGGCAACTTCAGCCCTAGACCTCTACAAACAGCGCAGTCCTGTTACCCGTGATGTTTCAACATCCTGTTGATGCCTGCAGTCTGTTGGTTTCTATCAGCGTTAGTCTGGCTGTGTCAGTGCAATCAATCAAATGAGCTTTGCCAATCCAGACCCAAAGAACAACAAAAATTGATCACTGGGGGAGCTGCAATACAATTTACTTCAAAAAATGACAGCTCGATGACATCAAATATTGCTGGTCCACTTGTAAACTGAGATTTTTAAGTTATTTAAAAATTATTTCATAATGAGGAAAGAGAATTGCTATTAGTTGAAAGTTGCTATATAAGTCTACGAAGTAGGTACTTCAACTCTATTTCACAGTGTTTTTCTTATTTTGTTTGTTTTGAGATAGGATATCACTATACTGCCCAGATTCGTCTCAAACTTCTGGGTTTAAATCACACACACACACACACACACACACACACACACACACACAGAG
Source organism: Dolichotis patagonum (assembly GCA_004027295.1). Taxonomy (NCBI): domain Eukaryota; kingdom Metazoa; phylum Chordata; class Mammalia; order Rodentia; family Caviidae; genus Dolichotis; species Dolichotis patagonum. The sequence continues at coordinate 57,857 of PVJX010009480.1, forward strand.
CTTCTTTTTCTTTTTCTTTTTCTTTTTGTTGGTACTGGGGATTGAATTCATGACCTCGTGCTTGCCAGGCCGGCCCTTACACTACGCAGTTTCTTAAGTAGCTAGGACTAGAGTGCACACCATGGCTTCCGGTCTAACTCTGAAGTCTGAGTATCAGAGAGGCAAAGAACCTTGCCCAAGGTTTCACAGGTTGTAAACCAGGCACGTTCAACCCACAGCCTTGGACAGCTAGCAATGCAGGCCCCATAAGATTGTGAACTTTTAACATTCTTATGTGATCTTTAGGCATATTTTTTGTGACTCAACTGCACAGTACAGTGCAGTGTCAGCTCCACTTTCCACACCTGCCACACACAGCCCAGTGAAATCCCACATGTATCAGAATTCCATGTGCTGTATTTTTCTATCTACCATATTGTCACCCATGCCACTTTATCAACTATACCAGTTTTATGAAAAGTAAGAGGTAGTCTAGAAATGCTGATTGAAGATTGATTCTTTATTCATAATCTGGTCTTGCTCTGGTATCAAGTAAATCCTTATAAAGACCTAGACAGTAAGAGATAACAGAGTCAGGGAAACTCATCTTTCTTGCAGTTAAAAATATTGGCTGGGTTTTTGGTTTCTCCATGAGTACAATGACAGAAGTAGACCAGATAATCTCTGAGATACCTTTCAGCTGTACATTTAATTAGGAATACAGGGGAAAAAACAGGAGTTGTTTGGCTCATTATTACTCTGCCATGATACGCATAGTATCAGTGTATAATTAGTTGTATGTTGCGTTCATCATTCACTAATTGAAAGAAGTGTTATTTTAGAATTTTTGTCTTAGTTTATAATGCCTCATATACTTTGTGTGAAAGTTTGTACTCAAAGTATTCTACTTTTACAAATAAACACACTCATTCAAAATGTTATCTTGCCCAATAAAAAATTGCAAAACTTTTATCCTACTCTTACAGTAGTCCAAAAGTAAAATCTATATTTGCCTGAAAAGAAAAATAACTATGATCAAAATTTATAAAATGTGCAAAAACTGACTAAAGACTATGATTTATAGTAAAAGATAATTTATATGAAGTACAATATATAACATCAGGTATCATACAAGTTCCTCTAGTCAACAATGTTTTTAAATTTCCAGATATGAAAATTTTGGATTATTTTACCCACAAATGGAATAAAAATCATCTGAATATTGTTTGAAATATTATTTTAGAAGGGGAAGTAACAAAAACGTCTTCTGAAATCAGTCACATTCGTGTGTTAAAATATACGGGGTTGTATTTTTGGACTCAATAGCACCATCTCGTGGAAATCAATCAGAAACGTTGTAGGTTGACCATATTTCCTGACTACTTAATACTAGTTTTCCAGTACCTAGCAAAAACCAATCCAGTGATCAACGGATTTATGGGAACCTCCTTGAAATAAGGAGTTCTTTGCTACAAAAATGCTATTTTCATGAAAATAACCTGATCATAGTTATGTGGTATACAGAACAATCTGATTTTAAAAATATAAAGTATATAACCATGATCTTAGTTTTCACAACTAACACTATATAAGACATTGAAAAATGTTCCTTAGCTGTAATGAAATGGCCTAGATAAAACAATATCTGTCACTGAAAAATAGAAATCCCATAAGCTGCAGAACTGCACGATATGGATGAACACAGCAGCACCATCACTTACTGCCCGCAGATTACCAGATTTCAGTTCACAAATATGAAGCATAAAATAGTATTTAGTTTGAAGGGTCTTTGTAGGAGGTTATGTCGTCTGTGTGTGTATCACTTGTTCATTCATTTTTTGCCATGTGCTTTTATTCTTATAGTTTCTTTTTTTCATTCTGCCCTCTGTCATCTTGCACAAAATTCTAATAGTCTCATTTATCTGATACCAACAGACACTAAATAAACCCCAGCGCTACACTTTCTCTTTTTTACTAATTCTGTTGTTGTTTCCTAAATTCTCCTGGCTACCTGGGCCATGCTGTAGTCACTTCTCCGTGGATCCGTTCTTACTACTGTGTTTAGAAGATACCCCTTCTTGTGCAGCACAGCACTGAAATTTTCCTCAAAACTAATTCTGGGCAGTGGTAAGGCTAAGTTAATGGAGGCAAATAACTGATTATAGAGTGCCACCAGCCAGAACACCCCTGCAGAAGTAAAAATCTTGCCATTTATTCCTGATTTGAGAGACAGAGAGCAAGAGCGAGAGTGAGAGCTAGAGAGACAGAGAGACAGACAGAAATGAGTATAGGTCTATGGAGGTTTTAGAAGTGACATCTGTCAACTGTATACTTATTGTGTAGATTACAACTAACAAAGATGCTTAGACTGACCTGATTCACCATGTTCTTTCCTCCTCCTTCTCCACCACCTCATCTTACTCTTTCCCCTCTTCCTCCTCCCCCTCCTCCAGTTTCTCTTTCTTCTCCAACTCATCCTTCTACTTCTCCAACTATTCCTCTCTCTCCTTCAACCCTACCTCCAGCTCCTTTTCCTCCTTCTATTGCTCTTCCTCTCCTCCTCCTCTTCTTTTCCATTTTCTAGGCTCAGGAATTCTGTAATTTTGTGCTGACACTAAGTCTCCAGCCACCAAAAGCGGGAGCTCAGTTATAAAGAGTAGAACCTTGCTACTCTCCTTGATATTTATTATGAGTAAAAATAAATGCGTTATTAAGCCACCAACATGTGTGGACTGCTTATATTTGTAACACAACCTAATAAATCCTGATGAAAACAAATGGTTAGTTAAATGTAAAACATATACTACAGTTCATAAATGTATTTAACTGGGTAAACAGAAATACATTTTAATATGCTGACAGCAGATGAGACTATTTCACTGTGTTTCACACTTTGCACATTGCTTAAGGATACTGTGTATATTTAATGTGACATGAGACTTTCTAACACATTAACTAAACAAAAGTCAGTAGGTAGATATTTAATCTTGCTGATCACAGCTACTTCATTTGTAGTAATGTTGTTAATAATGTTTTACTCACCTAAAAGGTTTAGAGACCATTGAAGTCCTTGCTATCATGAAGTGTATGATT
>PVJX010009481.1:0-60887 GCA_004027295.1 Dolichotis patagonum
ATTTCAGACATTTCAGGTGTATGGCTTCTTTTTTCTTCTATGTACACAGCTTCTAAGCTTTCTTGGGGAGGGCTAGGGCTTTGAGCCTGCCTTTTGGTCTTTCCTTTTGTCATTTTTCTATATTTCCTTACTTTGAGCGGTGTTCCAAAGCTTTCTCTGCATGTGTGGTGAATTACCTCTTACACCCTCAGTTCCTGGAAGGGTAGTGGCTCCCCCAAAGTTCTTGGCTTCCTCACAGGGTCTCAACTCCCCTCAGTGGTCTCCTGGCTCCCTAAGTGTTAAGGCAAATGCTGGGTGTGGCCACCCTGGAGCCTGTGGAATCTCAGGCAGGCCAGGCCACCGTGCTTTGTCCCAGGCAGTTCTCCAGGAGGTTCCCTGTGAGTGAAGGGCCTACAGGTCCCAAAGAGTCAGGCCAGAATGTTGGTTTCTGAAAAGTTCCCGGTCCCAAACAGACCTGGCTAAGATGCCAGTCTCCACAATATTCCCAATTCAAACAGCCCGGGCCACTCTGCAGGTCCGAGAGGTTCAGGTCCCAAAGAGACAGGCCGTGATGCTACTTTCTGGGAGACTTCCTGGGGGTGAAGGGTGAGGTTACGGGCCCAAACAGACCTGGCCCAGATGCCGGTCTCCAGGCAGCTCCCTGCGGATGGAGGGCGGGCCTACCAGTCCCAAACAGTTGCACAGAGATGCAGGTCTGCGCAGACTTTTGATCCAAACAGCCCAGGCCACTCTGTGGGTCCGAGAGGCTCGGGTCCCAAAGAGACAGGCCGGGATGCTGCTTTCTGGGAGACTTCCTGGGGGTGAAGCATAGTCAATCTTTTCACAAGATGTGTAGTTCACTGGGTCCCACTTGCTAGGCTGGGGGGGCACAGGATGGGGGACAGGATGACATAAGATGTCTGATTCTTAGCCCACATGCAGGCAGGATCACAGTTGCCCCCCAGAGATGGGAAGAGTTCCTTGTTCTATTGGCACCCCAAGTGAACCATATGGTGCGGGTCCGGATGCACCAGGGTCTCTCTCCTTCAGGACGCCGAAAGTCTGCCACACTCTCAGCCACCCCCAGAGAGGGTCGGAGCTCCTTGTTCTCCTGACACCCCAAGTCAACCGCACAGTGCAGGTCCCAATGTGCCAGGGTCTCTCTCCTTTCGAGCTGCCGAAAGTCTGTCACACTCTCAGCTGCCCCCAGAGGGGAGGAGCTCCTTGTTCTCCGAGAACCCTGAGTCAACCGCATGGTGCAGGTCCTGAGGCGCCAGGGTCTCTCCCCTGTAGGCCCCCTAAAGTCCACCATATTCACCTGCTATTTCTTTCTGATGAATTGACCATTCCATTTCCAAAGTTCTGAAATGGCCAACAGACCACAGATAGAATTCTTTTTAGGCTCCTATTTGAAACCAGCAGCTACAGCGATCTGCTGACCTTGCTTCAGGGCCATAAGAAACAAAGAAGTTTTTATTGGTACCTAAAGACATGAATCCACAGAAGACTCTTAGAGACCCAGCTCAGATTCCCAAATCACAGTCTCCTGCAGTGGTGTTTTTAATCTCTAGCTTTAGCAAGTAACCTGATGGTTATTATCAGCGGACAAGTCAGGTAACCCTGGATGCAATAGGTTAGTGGATCAAATTATGGATTGATTTAGTACAATATGGGCTTAGAATAGATTTTTCTCCTTGTGGGTGGGAATAAATAGTTATTAGAAACCATTCAATAAAATGTCTCCTGGAAACTCTTTTTGAGCTATATATTATTCAGCCTGGATGTGCAAGACATCACAGTGGAATTTTGAGCTAGATGGCTAACCTCTCCTTTGAATTTATTTCAAGTAGACAGCGGATCTGAACTAGCATCTCACCCTGTAAGCTACTAATTGAAGGGTGGCTGTTTTATCAAAACTTCAACTGTCTGTTATCTCTGCCCTCAAAGATATATCTTCCTACACATCTGCTTCTCCCTTTTTAAAAAGGATAATTTATCATTCTTAGAATTACAGTACTTACCCTCAATACATGTCAGAACTAAAATAACTACTCTTGCAGATTATTTAAAAATCCTCAAACCTTTTAATTGCTGACTTCAGTTTCTTCAAACTCAGTGTTTGGCTGCAGGGAGAGATTTACAAGACCATCCAATGCTGAGCCTTTGTTGGTTTACTACCTGAGATAGGCTTTTGCTCTAGGTTCTTCTCAAGGTTATTATAGGGAATGGGTTCTAAGAGGAAGAAAAGTTTTGCCTGACAGCTCTGGAAATTCTTAAATCTGGATAGCAGAACCACATACGATCTTTAGAAACACATATTGCAAGGTTCAGTCCATTTAAAAGCAACAAAATCTGCAAGGGTAGAGCCTGGGGAAATGTATTTTTCAAGTTTCTCATAGAATTCTCCAGCCTTCTGGGGCATACCTACCTTAGACTAAACAAAGATTGAGGAATAGCGAACAAATAGGAATTGAGGAATAGACTAAACAAAGATTGAGGACTGAGCATCATTAGATTCAGAGATGGGTGTAATAATTTCTTTTTCCCTGTAAATTATCTTCCCTACTTCCTGCCATAGAGACCTTTCTTTGCAGGCCAACATTTTCTTCCCCTCCCACTCCTAGTGATTTGAGAAGGCAATATTAGGGTTATCTGTGAATTTCACCTCAGTGTTTTCAAAAAGATAACATTGGCCTCTTTAGTACTAGGTCCATACACTTGAGTATTGGGCAAAATTGATTAAGTGGACAAATGGCTAATTTCTCATTTTTGATCCCTGCAAAAGAGACACACAAGTTCCTTAGGAAAGGTGTTTTTCTCCATTTCCGTGACACTTGAGAAGATTCCCCTAAATTCATCTTACACAGACTTATCTTAATTTTATGTGTTTAACTCTTTTTTTGTTTGTGTTCCTTCTCATAGCTTATCTGCGAAAATTTATAAAACTTAAAAAACCATATCTGTTCTTTATATAAATACATACATGTGTACATACATTAACCAATTAATCTTTAGTTCTAGGAATTCTTACAATATCACCACGTTTTTCTAAAATCTCTGTTTTTCGGCTCCAGACCATTTACTTGAACATGAGCAAGAGGATGTCTGTGAACAAGCAAGAGGTAAACAACCTTCCCAAGGACAGGGTCAGACAGAACCCAGAGCGGACTCAATCTCCTTCTGCTCCCTTTGTTACCATTGTCATTCTTTACCGGGCACCCTACTGCATATGGAAAGGATTTAGACATCATTGGATTTTTCATATTCTCTTCTCCACATTAAACATTACATTTGGAGTTGCCTATTTTTTCCTGTAATAATTTCTTGTGTTTGCTGAGAGTTAGACTCCAGACAGATGTATCTGCAGTTACCTACAGATCCCGGAAGAGTCCCTTCAGAACTCCAAGTAGAAGGCAGACAGCACAGTCTTGTAAGACAATCGTCAGAATTCTTCACAGAGGCAATGAGGAGTCAATGTTGGCAGACATCAGGAGTAAATGGAAGCAGGTAGTTGGATCTAGTTTTTCTTTTTTGCTTTTGTTTTTCTTTTTTTCCTCCTAAGAGTGCAGACTCTCACAGCTTTCATAGTTGAAGATTGTGAAATTTGTGGGAGAAAGCTTGAGACAATTACCCAACAGCCAATGTCATTACATCAACTTTCCCAAATTGCTCAATACAGTGCCTCTGAGCTCCCCTAGCCATGTCTGTCCAAAGACCTAACTTTTACCCATTTCTGAAAAATAAATCTCTAGTTGCCTGCAGCTTGAAGTAAAGATCTGGTGGTGAGATTTAAAATAAGACTTAAAGTATTATTTGCTTATTTAAAAAATAACTGTAAATATTATGGCGTACAATATGGTGAAATGCCCATGTTGTTAACTGTATTACTATGTTATGAAAAGATGACTAAAGCTAATTCTTGTAGTCTAATTGAAATTTTGTGCCTTTTCTCTATTATTCTTAGCCTCCAATAAATAGCTTTTTATTCTTTTTTTGAGACCAGTATTTTTAGATTCCTCACATGAGTAATTATACAGTAATTGTCTTTCTGTATTGGTGGGAAAGTAAATTAATACAGTTATTTTGGAAAGCAGTGTGAAAGTTCCTCAAAAAACTAAACATAGAACCACCCATCCCATGATGGTTATACTTGTGGATATATATCCACAGGATTTAAATTAGTGGGTTGAAGGAATATCTGCATTCTCAAGTTCATTGAAGTATTATTTTTTAATAACCAAGAGAGGAAATCAAGTCTCCATCAGTGGTCACATACATAAAGAAAGTATAATATGTATATACAATGAAATTCTATTCAGACATTAAAAAGAAGGAAATTCTATCATTTGTAACAATGCGGATGAACCTGGATTTCTAACTTTTTAAAATGAGATTTTAAGAAATCATCTTTTTTAAAAAATCTCCCTTTTCTCATCTCTTTCCTCCAAAGAGGAGTTCCTGGAGTTCCTGCAACTTTGATGGTTTTGGAGAATAAATAGAGTCGATCTCAAGCTTCCTAGTTTCTAGCTGAGGATTCATCTTTTTCATTCCTGCTAAATGAGCTAGCACACCTCCCTGTGTTATCTTGCTTTCAAAGTAAGGCTGCTGTTTTTTTCCTGCTGTCTTTGTCCTTAAGAATTGATGCCTTTAAAAGAAAATTGCTTTATGGTCATTTTAATGGGGTTTCAGAAAATAGCAATGATAAATGTGTTAAACCTGCCAGCTTCAGCCATACCCTCCTTTTTTTTATAGAGCAAGATTACAGGTTCCATCCATCCCTGTGTCTAGGGGACACATTTTCACCTTCACTTGACCCAGTGATGAATCAAGATAAAATGATTAAAGCCCATTTTCAGAGTGAGTTGATAGTTTTGGAGAAAAGTAGAGGTAAGAAATTCTATGTTGGAGTAAAGCTTGGGTGGAAGAATCTCATCAACCTCAGTGGTAAATACTCTGCTGTATTTAGTTCACACCCTTCTTAATTAAAAGAGTACGGCTGTTTGCACATTAGAACTTGAAGGAAGTGTGGCTATGAATATCTTGTCTCTTATTTGTTTCAGTGTCTACTTAATGCTGTATTCTGCTAGTTACTGACAAGCAACACTTAAACAATGACCACAAAATGTGATCTGTGACTTGAGCTTAATCATTTTATTAGAATTTGATAACTTTAAATGCCTCTCAACATATTTGGAAACACAATATCCTCTTAAAAGGACCTTTTCTTTATATTGCTTATTTTTTAAATGTTTTCTTAAGTCAAATTAGTTTATTTAATGTGTTATTGGATTTTCCCATGTGATGTTACTTCATGTGTGACTCTGGTACTGAACTTTGTATATCCTTAAAATTTTGTCAGGGATATGCCCTAATGTACTTGGACACACTGATATTACCAATTCATATTTATTATATAAAATCCTTATACAACCACAGAAACATTGGTAAGCAAAGGATGTAGAATTCTAAACATTCATGAGAGTGAGTAGGGACATTCTATGAAATATTCTTAATATGTTATGTCTATCAGCTTTATAGCTTATTAAACTTTTCCTACAGAATGAATGCAACCATCAAATATTTGTCACTAAGCCAAAGATTATGTCCTAGCAAGTTATATGTAACTGGGTACATTCCTATATATGTACAGATATGAAGAAGCCTAGAATTTATAGCTGATTTATTAACATAGATACTGCATTTCCTGGGGCCCTACGTACCTCAGAGTTCCCAGGAGTTGGTGAGCAACACAGATGAGAGTGACTCTTGGTTCCCATTTCCTTGTATCCCAGTGTGTCTGAGCAGCCCTGGTATTAATTTAGTTAAACATTTAGTTTTCATGCAAAGTTTTATTTAACAAAAACATTTTTATAGGTAGGATGGATGTTGAAAATATGAAATAGTCCAATTTTAAAGTGGGCCAGAGTCTCAGACAGATATTTTTTCCTTCTTTCGTCTCAGAAGAAGATGTAGAAATGGCCCACAGGTTTATGAAATGCATGCTCAATATCACCAACCATCAAGGAAATGCAAATGACAGCCACAGGGTTTAAGGAGATAAGTTTAGTCAGACTTAAACATTGTGCCATGCACTGTACCAAGACTTTCAAAATACCCTATTAATATGTACATTTTTATATTTTGTGACCAGTTAAAAGAAATGAATACCAAAGAAATGCCAGTACCTCCCAGTTAGAATGATCATTTTCAGAAAGACAAGAGTTAATAAATGCAGGGAGGATTTGGAAAAAAAAAAAAAAAAGAGCTCTTATACACTGTTGGTGGAAATGCAAAGTAGTATAACCATTACAGAAAATAGTATAAAATTTCCTCACAAAGCTATAAATAGAAATAGCTTGTGATTCATGTATTCCATTATGGGGTACACATCCAAAGAAAATGAACTCATCATGTCTAAAATATATATATACTCAATTATATGGCAGCACTATTCATATGGCCAGATTATGAAATCAATTTAAATACCATCAATGAATGAGTAGGTGGATGAAGAAGATATGTTGTGTATACACAATGGAATACTATTCAACTGAAAAACTCTATCATTTGCAACAAGGCAGAGGGACCTATAAGAGAATAGGTTTAGTGAAATAAGACTAACGCAGAAAAACACAGACTAGAGACTGCATTGTCTCAGTTGTATGCAGAACCTAGAAAGGTTGTTCTCAAATGTGTGGAGAGAACAGTGGTAACAAGAGAAGGGGCAGGTGGGATGGAGAAAAGTTGACAATGGGCACAGTGCTGCAGTTGAGTGGGAGAAGTCCTGTTGTCCTGTGGTACAGCAGGGTGAATGTAACTAACTGTAGTATGTACTATATCTCAAAATAGAAGGGTTCCAGTGCACTCACCATGAAGGAATGAGAACAGCGGAAGCGTTAGACACGCTAATCATTCTAAATTGGTCATTACTGGATGTGTACAGCAATCGAAATATCACCGAATTCATAATAAATATGTACAAATATTATGTGTCAATCAAAAGCTAGAGTACTAATAAACACACAAAGGATGGAGAGTGATACTTTAGGGGTTAAAAAATGACGAAGTTTGTTGTACAGATGTACAGGGCACACATGAGAATGGTGAGTTGACAGATTGATTAGACAAAAGAAGGAGAGAGAGAAAAATGAAAGTTAAGTATACAAAAGTGTTATGATTAGATTATGAGAGGTTAAAATTCCAGATGAAGAAGTTCATGCTTTAGTTGGGAAGGTGGCTGTTTGTTGGAAGTTTGTGATTTGTTGGTTGTTTTGGTTGGTAGGGACATAGAGGAGGACATAGAGTTTGGGAAGAGCTATCTCCCTGCGTGAAGAAGGGCTTCTGAGTGTGTTCATGGAGTACAGGAAACCTCACTTTGAGCAAAGTTCACACAAAAAGCAAGCAAGAGTCAGAATGAGGGGGATACACAAGTCAAACAGGATTAAAGTTAGCTTGATGACTGATTTTTTCATCAGTAACATTATTTTTCATAACTAAAACCATTTAACAGTGTTCACAGTGTGCCATGCGTTGGTTTGGACTACAGGTGCCTACTGTGTAAATATCTGGCTTCATTTGGTGCTCATCATGTTCACAGAGTAGAACCTTCCCACCTTTGGCTTGGTGTTCCAGCTGTCAGAGCTCCTGGCGCGAAGCGCGTCGCCATCTTGTGGAGGCCTGGCTGTGGATCTAACCTGCCGAGGTCCACTGGAAGGTGAGATGTCTTTGCCTGAGATTCTCCTGGGGAGGAGGCTGACGTCTCCCTTCCAGTGTGCATTCTCCCCTCACTGTCTGGCTCATAGTAACCTCTTCAAAGTGCAAATCATTAGTTATTTGTGAGAGAAGTGGCCTTAACAGAAGACCTTTGTATTGTTCTTGCATTTATCGAAATTGAAGGGATCATTTAACATTTGCAGGTATATTTCAGTTATATTTCCTAAATTGCATATTAGAGAAGAGCCACTGTCAGTATTAAATTTCACAGACTTTTCAGAACAAATACCTTAAGATCTGCAGTAAGGGTGATCTATGACATGGAGTCCTCCTTTAGATAGTTCAGTGTACTACAACAGCTATAAGTTAGGGTTTTAAGTCATGTGATTTACTTACCTACAATAGGTGACATTTCCATTGGGTGACAGAGCTAATATTATTTGGTACACACTCCATATAAAAGATTACTCTGGACACTATGGTGAGTACAAAGTGACATTAGCTACTGTCTACCTGCATGGAAATTATAGCATTTCAAAATATAATGCTCTACTTATTTTCTCTGATTTTAAATAGACATATTTTGAACATTATGGTTATTCAAGACATGATGGAGTAATACATTACTTTGTTGATTAAAATTAATCTTATTCAAATAAAACTTGATATGTGATTGTCCAATAAAGACATTATTACCTGTGGTACAAAAAATGATGTGTCTGCCCAACTTCCATGAACATGAAGTCCGTTTCCTTAGCACAGGTGACAGAGGTGGACCTTACTATAGCTTCACATGTTTTCAGACTTATCTGACTGAGTCACCCCTCTTGGTTTGGTATATAAATTCACTGAGAAATGCACTTTTTTCTTTTTTACATTATGTAGTGATAGAGTGCTGAAAATAACACGGTAAAGGCTACCATATTCCTGACCTTTGAATACATATTGTTTCTTTCATAATAATAACAACAAAATTTGCCCAACACATTACTAAAGGGATGACTAGTGAGTATATAAAGAATCAATACCCATTATAACTCCACAGGTACTAAATATAAGTCACATAAGGATAGCTTTATTCTTTCTTTTGTCAAGGAATTGAGACAGGTTTCATCAAAGTCTTTACACATTCTTAAATGTCTTTTGGGTGGTTCCAGGGCATTTTGGTGGATTGTCAACCCATTAAGTTATTGAACCCAAAAGTAGATAGTAAATGGATTACAGAGGAAAATTTATTGTATAATCTTAAGAAATATCAAGGGTGCAGTTTAAAACAGAGGGACAAAAAGAATTGGAAATGTTTGGGTTAAAAATGACTGTGAAAGAAAAGAGCTGCATTCAATATGTGAAGACCTCTTATGTAAAAAGCAAAATGAAGTGTATGCTGTATGGCTCAAAAATGGACTTGTTCAGCGACTCCAAAACTTTTCTGTGTGTAGAAACACACGCACACAAAATATAGGCTCAATAGAAATATTTCTTTTGAGTAGAGTCAGCTGTCCATCATTTTCTGCCCTCTCAGCCACTTTGACTTGACATGGAATCCCAAGAGTTATCTCATAAAATCATGTACTGCGACAGAACTGTGATGCTGTCACGAGAAACTGCAACATGAGGCTGATTCTTCTCCTAATCCTGGTGGTATCACATCTGTGATTTGGCAGATGCATTTTATCTGTGAGACTTGGGTCAGCCCCATCTTCATCAAGAAGTTGTGTCTGTACCCTGAACCTCAGTTGTCTAGTTTTGTCTTAGTTACATATAAAGTAGTTTGAGAAAGGAAAGGGAACTTTCAGTTCTGAGGTGATTGCAGAAGTGATATTCATCGCCACAATTGTTTTTTACTCTTTTCTTTTTAGGAGAGCAGATTTCCAGTTTACCAAGAATCTTTGGCTGAGTCAGGGTATTAGAAAAAAAGAACCTGGCTAAAATTTAGCAAGGATGAGGGTAATTCTTCTTTGCTATAGTAATAATATGGATTCCAGCCACTCTTCACAGGGAGGACTCTTTTTGGCTCAGTTTTTTTTTTCTTTTGCAAATCAACCTTGATTGGGCCTAGATTGCTTTTCTTTCTGAGACAGTGAAAGCTGCTAGCCCTTGGGGCAGCTACTGAAGCATTTCCCTTTTGGATTTTTTTGTGTGCACTTTGAGGCTGTCTAGCTTCTCTGGGGGCCAGGACCATTTGGCTGTTAAATAGTGATAATGATGAAGAGAAAGTTTTCTCCAAAAGCTACACTGGCTGTTAATCTGAGATTGCCACCAGAAAATCAATCTGCCCTACAAAGATGTTACTTTTATGACTACGTTCTTTCATAGTGATAAACTCTACTATAATTTTAAAACATAATTAAATTAATTTTAATGCTATATATACATATATTCCCATGGAAGGTGGAACTGGGCAGGCCTCTGGTGCAGCCCTGACCTGTAACAAATCCCAAAGCAGTAAGTGTCACTCAGTAGTGTAAAGCAGATCCTAGCTTCTGCTTTTTGACAGGGTAATTGAATTTGGAATTTGCCTAATTTTTGAATGCTATCTTGGGATTTGATTCATAGCTATAGGTATGATGTGGGTTTTTTTAAATTTTCATTTACATCTAGGGCTTTTGATAACATAATATTTAAATGACAAAATCTAATGGATACTTAATACCTATACAGTGAAGCTCTGCAGAGTACACATAGGTTCAGTAGTGATTTTTTTGACTTGTATTTTTTTATTTTAAATATAATAAAACCTAACAAGACGAAACAATCAAACTAATCAGAAAAGTACAATGTAAGCAATATAGGACTTCAAAACAAGTTGACTTATATTTTACTGACTTTAAAAATTTGTGATTTTTCCATAGTTTAAATTTGTCTCTTTTATTAACTGTATTTACTTTCTTATGAATATGAGATGACTTTTAAATTGTAATTAAATAGGATGGTTTTTTTCCCTCTCCTTTCATTATCTAATTTTCCACCCCCAGCATTAGACCCTAACAACCCACATTACATGTTTTTTCTCTATGACTTTTAGATTATTCAACTAAGGGAGGCCAATGTGGAAGAATGCAATTCTTAAGTGATTTTTACAAGTGCTCTTCAAAGTGCTATATCTGACTGCCCTCAGATGTTAGCCTATAAAACTTGTAATATTTCACAAGATAGGTACAATAATGGTTAGCGTTTAGACATTTTTGTAGTGATTTCTCATTGCCAGACTAGTTTAATGGAATGTAAAAATTAGTCCACAACAGATTGAGAATTTGATTTTTTAAATTGCTTTTCATCTCAAATGGTTTGAAAGGTACTGTTTAAATCTTTCATATATGTTAGTACCCCAACAGAATAGAGGTTTAGACAGTCCTTCAAGAACAGACAGGAGACCCCAAAAGCAGTACAGGTCACCGAGTTCAGCTTAATGTTTTGCACAATTCCTAACCCAAATGTGAAGAAACAAAGATTTAAGGCTCTTGGCTAAGTCACCCACCCCGGATTCCCTCCTTTTCTACCATATCCTGCCATCAAAATCCCCAGCACCAATCTTTTCTATCAGCAGAGATAAGGGATACCTGCATGCTGTATGGGTTTGCCCCCGTGGTCTCCCTCACACCTCCTGATGCTGTGAGGAGAGCCCGGAAGTCCATTAGGCTTCCTGTGGTAGTGAGTGTCTCCCCCTAGTGGTCCAGGAGGAAGGGGGGTGCCACCTGCTGCTCCAGATTGCTGAGCGTCAGCCACAAACGCTGTCTGGATCGGCCCCTCTCTCTGCTCTCTGCCTCTAGAGAAGCACTGCCTGCGTCTTTATGGTTTACTTTCCTGGGAAAGGAAAATGATGGAAGGAAAGAGAGCAGGCAGTGGTGGGAAACCCTAGCATGTGCTGCTACAGAAGAGTAACTGAGTGAACTCGGAACGGGAAGATCAGTGGAACTACAGTTTAAACCCTTGAAGGCTTTCATCTCCAGACCTTAGCCACCTCTTGGTTGCTGATGCTGAAGTATTCATATGAGGGATTCCTTTCTTCCCTTTTTCATGTTTTATTTCTAGAGCCATTAAATTCAATCTTCTGTTTTGCTTTTAAAATACTGTTCCAGTTTGAATTGCTGCTGTAAACAGGCCACTTAATGAAGTATGCTCTCTCTGAGAGGACTGTGGGTCTGTAACTCTCAATGGTAAAAGTATCTTCCACGTTAAATGTAAACAAGTTAATATTTATGTTTCCTGTAATGACTGGGTTCCGTAATGAAGAGTTCTCAAGGCTTTGTAAGTTTGCACTACACTATCTTTAATAAAATGGTTGAGAATTACATCCTCAAACTTTTCATTAGATACATGGAGTTACAAGCTTGTTAAGTCACTCCATCTTTCCTGACACCTACAGCCTCACTTTATGTATCAGGCTGCAGGCATGAGAGGTCCTCTTAGAGCCCTGACAAAGGAGGTTGATTGTGGCCACTGTAATAGTGTGCATTGATCCTCTGAGCTGGAGTGTGTGTTTCAAGGGTCATTAACTTGTTATTTTTTATGTACTTGTCATTTCAGGTTAGTCCTCGGCTATCAGAGAAGATTTCATGCATATATATTTGATTATCTCTAATTGGAGATTTTTGCTTGTGAATATCTTGGATAATTATAACTATCTGTTTCTGCTTTATGAGGCTCTTGGTTTCTATGTCAGCATCATTGCTACCCAGGCATTAGTGTTTTACTGAGTGACCTTTCCATAGGTTTGGAGGACACTGCTCTCTACAAAATGGATTTATGAGTTGGATCTAAAAAGAGGGAGAAGGGGAGGGGATTAACATTCACTGTATACATAGTATGTGCTAAACATGTTACACACTATCATGGTGAGCCTTCCTACTATTAATATTAGGTTAATATTTTAATCTACCTTTTTTAAATAAGAAAAATAAATCCTAAAATGTTTAAGCAACGAAGTCAGTGTCAAACAATGTAGCTGAATTCAAATCCTGACTTGGGGACTTTCATGCTGCTGATTTTTAGATGGCTCCACCATCAGTGTAGGTTTATACATGTGTAAAATATTCTTTTCATCATTTTTAATATTTTGTGTGGTCTTAGTTTGTTAATGTTTTGAGACTATAACAATGTGATGTCATATCTAGGTAATGCTGTGTGTGACACATTTAAAGATCAACCATAAATATAAAATAAATTTTAAGAAGCCATGTAAGAAGATTAGAAACTGCGTCATAATGACAAAAGAAAAATTCTGAGTTTTAGGTTCAGATCTGTAATAAGCTGTGACTCTATGTTTAGATAGATATTTTCTTTATTTAATTTATAATATGAAAAAGGAGGGTGACATGGTTTCTAAGGTCTAGCTTTAAGAATAGATGTCCTCAACCAAAAACCTTAAAAACATTTCCTGAACTATTTTACATACAACTGCTATTTAAAAAAAAACTTTTTAAACAAATTCCATTTTCTCTGATTTTGAGTGGGTTTGAATTAAAAAGATGAAAATAAATTTAGCAGGATTGTGATACTTTATGAAAATATCACTAACAGCCAAACACTAATAATATGATGCCTAGCTATTATGTTTTTTCCTCCTTTGCTTTTGTTGTTGCTTTTGCTCTGGAGATGGACTCCAGGCCCTCCAGCAGGCTAGAAAAGTACGGTACCACTGAAGTTGCTTTACCCCTGCCTGGCTCAGATGCCTACTTTTAAAATTGCATAGTACCTATAACCCTAAAATCCTAAAAAAAATTTTTTGTTGAATGTTTATCTCCTTTATCTAGATAAGGAAATTGAGTTCAAACAAATTAATTTGCTTGGTTATATAAGAGATTTCACATTATATCACATTACATTAATATGTTATGTGACACGGATTTGAACTCTGAATTCTAAGCCCACTTTCCTGGCATCCTTCTAAAGGGAAGCTTCCCCTCAGTAGTCTCTGAGCCTCCAAGAAGGAGGAGCATGTCGCTCAGAGCTGCCTGGTGCTGCCCTGGTGAAAGCTGGATCCTGTCTGTGCAGCTTGGGGGGTAAGGTACCTGCAGGAGCCGTACTATAGCAGATAACAAGGGTGCCCTTTCCCCTTTCCCCAGGAAGCCTTATGGTGGAATGGAAGAACTCCATTTGATGAAATAAATCCTGCCCTATGTTCCAAATATAAGTACCATTACTAGGTTGTGGAAAAAACAGTATTAAATCAAATGGAACACTCTGCATTGAGGACCTAGAAGGCAACTTTTATTATGCGAGTGGGCTGGTGGGAATCAGTTCCAAATGACCAGCTGTGAGTCAGCTTAGAGCTCAGTTTAAATATGGTTTGCAAGCAGGAAGTAGAAGGCTGGCAGCAGTACTACATGATTGGCTAAGTGAATTAAGTCATGCATTATCAAGCAAGCTAGTTCTAAGTAGATTCCTGGAGGAAGGGAGGGGGTTTGAGAGGAGTAAGTAAAGTTAAATGTGTCCTTGACTAGGCCAGTCTGCCCCAAGCATGAAATCGTCAAAGCAAGTTGCAAACAATATGTATTTTTCTAAGTAAGGAAAACACAAGCCTTGAAACTGGACACAGTCAGGTTGGTTGACCCAGCACAATGTCAGGGAAAAGAGGCTGGACGCAGACAGTCAAGGCTGACTGAACTTAGCAGGTTACTATGTGACAAGCAGCAGGAGCATAGTCGCAGGGCACCAATTGACTTTTCATTTTGCTCCACAGTATCTGTAAGTTTGCTATTCTATAATTGTTCCTTTACAACTAAAAACAGAATAGCAAGCTTTCACATTGAAAGATGAGTTGAAGATGTCATTTTCCTAAGACTCACTTTAGGATGGATGTAAAAGTAAGTCTCTGTCATCTGCATGAGATGATGAATTGCAAAGGTCCTTAACATGTTGTGGATTGATGCTAGAAATATTTCCTTGATGTTTGCCAGAGCTGGGGCGCTGAGAAGGCACATCCCCTAGATGGAAGCCAGTCTTCTCTCCAGCCAATAACAATAAAGAGAGTGACAGTGTTGTTACTGTCAATCACACCGCTTATTCTCCTGACAACCGTACTCGGCAAGCATTTATTCCTTCTTTTTTACAGATGAGAAAATGGAAAACCAGAAAAGTATAACATTTTGGCCAAAGTCATAGGAAACAGCCAGAACCAATTTAATCCATGTTATTTGTCTCTTTTTAAACTTTTCATTTGGAAGAAATTTTGAATTTACAGAAAGCTGAAAAAAAGAAAAAAAAAGAGTATAGAAAATAAGTGTGTCTACTTTATCCAGATTTTCCTGGAAATAGTTTAGCCAATTTCAGAGCCAGTGTACTCATGTGACATGCTTTCCCACCAAGTCTATCGTTTTTTAGAGTCCTAGCTTTCCTTTGTTATCTCATAACCAGGCAGCCGAATGTGAACCACCTTGTTCAGTGCCCTCGTGAAATTCTGAACTTTAAATATCCTTGTAATTTAAGGCTCGGTGTCACACTGCAGTTATGTAAAGACAGTGTGAGAGGAATGTGGAAGTCAGCCTGGAGCAGGGAAAATCCACCTTTCCTGGTTATGTTCCAAAAAGTATTGACAGAAACCTGGTGGTGATAAAGCAATGAATCCTCTTTTCTTTTCTCTTACACGGATTTCTTGAGTTTGTTTTATTTATTTGTTTATTTTCCTTGTTAGCCTTGTATAGGGCATCTTTGTGCTGAAAATCAAATGCAAGTCAGAGTTTCTTTCCGGGGACAGTGAGACGATATATCCAGCAGGGGGCGCAATTGCCTGCTCTAGGATTCCTCCGTTGCTACGGACCGGATTGCTGCTGCTGTCAGGCACAAAGAGGGATCTGATAAGGAATAAAATGTAAATCTTAGTTTTGTTTCGTACAGGATTTCAAATCAGACAACAGACCCAAAAAGTTTACAAGAAGAGACTTAGTGCAGTCTATTTGCGGTACCAAAGAAAATTATTTGGTTTAATGTATTTTTCCTTTCTGAGGCAGCACAGCCTTCCTCTGCATCTCTGGCATTTCCGCTCTCCCTGGTGGCTGTTTTTCCCGTGTTGTGCTGTCACCAGGAGAATTTTAGTAGGAGTGCTTCTGAAGGCAGGGAACTTTCTGCACAGGTTACTTTTTATTTTCTTATAGTGGGTAGTAGTACTCAGCTTGCTCAGCTGCTAGAAGGAGGAATATATTGCATGTCTGCCAGTTATGAACCCACTTCTTAAATGGTCCACAGAGTCTTATGCAGCCGGCCCCCCTTTCACCTCTGTCTGCCTCTCCAGACGGTATCTTCCTCATCCTGGAGCACGCTGGACCTCTTTGCACACACTTTTAATGTTTAATGTCGCCCCGTAGTGGCTGCCTTTGGGAACTGCAGCAGTCCGTGTTTCCCTGGTATCTTCCCACCCCGCTGGGTTTGTAGTCATTCAGGATGCCTAGAGATGCTTCCTTTGATACTGGCATGACCATTTCTACCATCTTTATCCATCTTCCTGTTTCTGTCTTTTTTCAGAACAGAACTTTCCGTCTTTCTGGGGGCTCAGCATCTACATTTATACTATATGGGAGCCTTAAAACAAAAGTAAACAGCAAATAAGTGTTAGATACTGGAATTTGGAGCTGGCTGCGTGGGTGACGAACCCTGAATCTTCAACCTTATTAGCTTTTATTTCCATCTTACCCCCTAAGTTCACTCACCATTCTTACCTTTTCTATCATGTTTTGCAAATCCTTTGTTTTTCTGTGAGCTTTAAAACGTGAAAGAGAATACAAAATCACTCTGGTTAGTTTCTTTGCTATCTTCTTGAATTAGAGGTACTTCCTATGATTTTTAGAAGAAACTAGATATAGAATAAAATACCGTTGATCTGCAGAGGTATTTTCATAATCTCCTCTCTGCCTTTTGTCAAATCAGATTCCTACCTCAAACACCAGAGTTTACAAGATATGTACAAAGAGATTTCTTATACCCATGGTCAGTTCTATTTAATTATGAATATTATAACGATATTAGATAACAATTTTAAAAATCAATTTCTATTTGAAATGTCAGTCAGTTATTCTTTAATTATACTGTATTCTAAGTAGGAGCTTCTGACCTGGCTAAAAAATTTAACAATCATTCTTCTAAAGGAAACTACTACCAGTGTTCCATACAACAAGCTCAGAAATGAAATTTGAGAAAATAAACTACTTGTAAGCAGGACCAGGCAACATGACCTGGAAGGCAATCTGGCATTTCAGTTGATATTCTGTGTGTAGCATCACAATCTCCAGGCATATGCCTTCACTTCTATGCTTCCCTGTCATATTTGCACACAGCTCCTCTGAAGTGATATTTCTCTGAGTATCCACACTTTTAAAATCATATGTATTTACAAGGTTAATGGTATATTACCATGCCTTCAAAGGAACACCAGTGTCATTTGTCACCAAGGAGAAGATAACCACAAGAATAAATGCAATGAAATAAAAATGAAATTAAATATGAAGTGGCTAGGAAACCTGCCTGAGGCCTGCTCCTTCTCTCTAAAAGGAAAATTAGAAGATGCTGGAGACATTTGACTTTAAAGTAGGAAGCAAAGACTTTATTCTGGACTTGATCAGCAGATTTGAAAGACAATTAAAAGAGGACTACATTTCTCTCCAGGCAAATCAGTGGTATTTAACATTTTACTTAGGTTCTGTGTAAGATTGCCTTTTGAGAAACACATGGAAAAATGTCTTTGCCTTTCATCTGTAGATACTGTCTACTTTCTTAGGTCCATCCTATTAGGCTATTGAAGAGGGGATTGTGAGTTATACATGGTGGGATACTGTATTTTTTACCTTCTGTTACTCAGATTTTCTTGGTGAGATCCTGAGTTCCCAGGGCTGTTGTGAGTGTTAAGCAGAAACAACACATGTAAGAATGCCTGGTACTATGCATGGCCCTCAACAACGTCACTTCCCTCAATTCTGCTTCCTCTTCCAAACAACTAGAAGCTGGGAAGGGAGGGCGAGGGAGGTTAGCTAGGTGCCATCCACTGCAAAATATAAAGGCAAACAAGCTCTTTGTTTTTGCAGAGAAGCCACAATATAAAGAATATACATTTCCGAGCCTGATTCACAGAACTGATTAGTAGCAGGTTTTTTCATGGTTTCATAAAATAAAGTATCAGAGACCCAGCAGTGGGGAATTATTTGGAGCGACATTATAAATTTTGGATAGTTCTTATGTGTTAAGTGTATTCACGATATGGAAAAATTTGAAATACGTCATGTGTGTTAAGGAGATTCACAGCTCTCAGAAATTTTTATTATCCAACACTTTTAAAAAGTGAGTTCAAAATGTAATGAAAGTTTGTGATCTACTACATTTATACACATAAAGTGCCTAAAATCACAGGTATAAAAATCCCAAGATGAACTTTCTGCATAAGGATAGAGCATTTGTTCTTCATATGAGCTGGGGGTGGCTCTAGGGAGGTCACCGTAGTTCTAAATGACACTTGCCCACTTTTTAAAAACATCCTCTAAAGCTCCTTAGGACACAGTGGTAGTAATATAGTTATGGCGAGACCGTTAAGAGTCATCGTCAAATAGTATTCAGGATCCAGAGTTCAGGTAAATTAGGTTTTAATTGGGTTTCAACGTTGAGCTGAGTAGTTCACAGCTGGGGTGCACAGCAGTACCGCACGGGTAACATTGCTCCGGAAATGGGGAAACAGAGACTTGGGCCCTGGTTCTATTACAGAATGTTGAGCGAAGAACAGAATAGCCTTACAAAGCCAAGAGAACATTCAGACACAGTATTTATTCCTGTTTTGTTAGCATGTTTTTAAGCAAGTACTCAAGACCCAGCACCAAGTTGTGTGCATCTGACTGTGTCGAAGACCAATTACATAGACGAGTAACTGAAGCGACCCGGGGCCTCTAATTCAACACCCCGACTTGTGACTTTTTCAGATGAAATTTTCTATGAAAGTCTGTCCTTACTGGCCTGCTTTGCTGGACTATTACTTACCTGTTTATGTCAGAATGCATATACGTGGATGATCTTCCTCTTAGTGTGATCCCAAAATACATCCTCTGATTTCAGTTTGTTTTCTGTAGTCTTTTAGAAAAACTTTTTCCTTAACATTTGTGGACCCTTCTTAAAAGTACATCGATTACATCTTCTCCCCAAATGCTGTTTCAGGAGTTTTGTTTTAATTCTATTTGTTTGCAATATGCTGATTTTTAATTTTATGATTAGCTGTTTGTCATAAGCCTCATTAGAAAATCACTAGCACTAAAAACTTCTTCAAGAAGTCTAGATATGTGTAGACATGAATTAAAACAATCTTACATATCAGCAAGGACCAGTTATAAAGTATAAAGAAAGAAAACTCCTATTCACAGAACTTTAAAGTGATAATTTCTTACAAACACATGTGCTATAGTGATTTGTTTTACATATTTTGATTTGTCTAATATTTAACAAAGGTTAATATTGAGTCTTTTGTTTTGTTTTGTTTTGTTTTTTTTGGTACCGGAGATCAAACTTGCGACCTTGTGCTTGCCAGTCAGGCGCTTACACCGCTGAGCTAAATCCCCAGCCCTGAGTCTTTTGTTTTTATAAATTAGAAATTAATTATACTTTAGTAATTAGGAGCATGAATTTATAAAGTCTGAGAATAAAGATATATGCAGGGAAAATTTAAAAAATACTTTAAAAATATTTCCTACAAACTTTCCAGAACTTTCTGACAAGAGTTTTGTTTTTGTTTGCTGTTTTTTTAAATGGTGCATTCAAAATCTTAACTCCAGGGTAAAGTCACAGATAAGTACCCATTAAATCCTTTAATGGTAATGTTTGTGTAGGAGGTCCATTGTTTTTGTAAATCTCCTACCATCTTCACTTCTTCCATCCAAGTTTTTCCTTTGCCTAATAATATGGAAAAAAAAATTTAAAGGACTACTTTGCAACAGGCAGCAGTTAAAGGACACCATGAAAACCATGATTCAACTGGGAAACGAGAGTCCATGTACCTTTGAGACCTTCAGGATTCTTCCCCCAGAAGTCACACTTCCTTCCATTGGGGCATTTCCATGTGTTCATGACAGAGGTCTGACAGGAAAAAGCATTTCCTTCAAAATCCTTACCAATTCAGCCAGGATCCTAGGGTTAATCCTATTTTGACTTGGGGAGCGACAGTTTGCTTTTTGGTCCCACAACCAAAACAAAAGATAGGTCATCTCCAATTCTGAAGAAAGATGCAAAAAGTTGTCATACAGTAGCCCAGCTCAGCCAATTGTTACCTGAGTCTCTTTAGAAAGGAGAATTATCATTTCCAGCTCATAAGATTATTTCTGCAGTGCTCATACAGAAGATTCATTGTCAAACATGACAGAAATCTGCATAAGTGAGTATTTCACTCTGCATGTGATGACCCTTACTCACAGTAGCAAGCTAGCAGTCATTAAATCCGATCTGCAGACTTGAAAGGCACATTGTGCTGTGTTTATATGAGATGAGTGTGCTGATAACAGACCCCCTGTGCAGGAGTGGATGCTCAGACAGCACAGAGGGGAGACCTGTCGAGGACCACGTGAGGTTCAGGTAGAGGTGTCAGTTCTTGGCTTAAACACCACTGAGCCAGAGAGAGAATCCTGAACTATTGGAATACCATCGCTGGAACTTTGACCTCTAGGCAAAGTACTGAATGGAAATATAAGATCATAAAGTGGCAGGGAATTTTTATTAGAGCTGATCTCCTGTACAAGGACAGTATCTTTGAACGACTTCAAACTCAGATTTTGTAAAAAAAGAGTGCAAACCTCAGCTCTGACTGCACAGATTTCTTAATAAGTAAATATTTTAAATCATGTTAGTGCTACTGGCTTAGCATCACTGTGGTGTTTAAAAGACAATTTCCTAAGTAGCAATGAGGGTTTTCTGTGGTGCAGTCCTCAGTGGTTCATGCGGTTCCTACTGTGCCGTTTCTCTGGTTATAGTAGGGGCAATGTAACCTAGCAGGTTCCCTGGACGGCACCGAGAGAGTGATTAACTCGGAGTGATGTTCAGTGGTCTGCGGAAAGTTGGGTGGGGGTAAGTACTGGATGCAGATCACATACAATCCTTTATGATGGGTTTTAACTGTCTCATGGATATTTACACAGAATCTCAGACTTTCTTATCATCTTGTCCCTAATTCAGTCTCTCCTTGTCCTTTCTTCTCACCTGTTCTTGTCCTCTCTTGCAGTCTTGAAAAAAAATAGAATTCAAGCTTATGATATTATAGTTCTACAGTATTCAGAACTACTTAAAATAATAATGTTCTCCTTTTAGGTTTATTTTTATCTCTTATACATGGTAACAGAGAACAACCTTTTATATTCTCAGCCCTTATTATTTATTGATTGATTTTTATTTTGAGATGGAGTCTCCTGCTTGGTCCTCCCAGCTAACAGTCTGACTCCCTTAGGCCATGTACCTTATTGGTACAGATGGATTACAAAGGAAGGGGTCTTGACAGTACTATGTCTGATAATATTTACCATTTATTATTCTCATGCACTAATGGAAAACTTCCCTGAGTCACCAAACCGGACAGCCAGTGAATAAAAACTCAGAAAGTTTGGATTAGGTATGCTTCATTTCATCTGGCTACAAATCTCACTAGTGTTCCACTTTCTATCCATGCATGCAGGGAAAATGCTGTGAGATGCTATGTGGAAGTGAAAAGCCCTACAGGAATTGGTCCATTTGCTTTGTTGAGAACAAGTTCCATTTATAGACATGAGGCTTCATTGACTCCGTAGCTTAAAAGAAGTCCTTTAGACTACATCACTCATAAAACAACCCTTAAGAAGAAGAGTTAGCAAGGAGCCCTGATTCTCCAGCAAACTGATCCTAACAACCAGAAATCAGTTAGCAGTTGTACTCAGCTGCTAAAAAGAGACAGCCAAGTTCCCGTGGCTTCCAAAGAATGGGCACTTTCTCATATAAAGAAGTACGTCCAAGTCTGGAGACATGGTCCTGATGATTCCGGCATCTCCTCGTCATTATCCCCGGTTCTTTCCATGTGTCATCTGTGACGTATTTAGTGCTTGTCCCTTTGTTTAGACAGTGAGAAAAGCAAGAAAGCTTTTGCTACCTCTGCACAGTGCTTTCAACTTTCTCCAAAGCACCATCTTATAACCCCTTAGCTGACTACTGATCCACTGCTATAAAGAAAGCTAAACATATAAAGAAGCCTAGTGTTTTGTTTTATCAAGCAAGCAGACTTCATCCACAAAGAATATAACCATTTAATAAGTGAAGGATTACCTTCAATGGGATTTTATTGAGGCTACCAGTTAGCAGTGCTGCAGGGCATGGGGAGATTATAAAAGATGTCCAAAAAATAAAAGTTAGCAAAAATCAGGAATTCAGACCATTTTAGTATATGAGATGCTGAAAGACAGGTGATAAAGTGAAGTCTGTAGCATATACTCATTTTGGTATATTCCATGTATAATATTCTTACGGATAAAGATTTTCGAGAATAGATTCAACCATCAACATGTCAATTTTTCTTCCTAGTGTTATCTGTTCCTAGATAAGAATGCTTCAGCCTGAAATTGCTTAAAATAGAAAAAGAAAAACTTCTCAGGGAACCAGTAAAGGGGGATTTTGAGATTCTCCTACCAAAATCAATATTTATTGACAGTCTCTCGGAGCAAAGCCCTGGACTAGGCCCTGGTGGGTGGCTTGGTGGGGAGAAGGAAGAGCAATTTGTGCAGTCCAGTCACTTAAACATCTTATCCTACCACTTTGAAAACATCCATTATGATCAGGTGTCCAGTGATTTCGACTGAAAATATTTTATTTCCCTAAATTGCTAATGCAGGGAAAATGTACTTTTTCCATTCAGTCAACAGGATTTATTTAGGTGACTTTGAAGTGGCAGCTCAGGTGTTCAGAGGTTCTGGCATGCCGATGTTTATGCATGCAGCTTCTGCTTCTCCAATTACACTTTCCATGGCTGACCACTGGGTTCCTGGAGCACAGTGCAGAGACCCATCAGGGGGTCAGAAGTGAGGCAAAGAAGTAGGAGACTGAGAAGGTCCGTGGTGGCCATGGGAGAGGAGAGCAGGGGGCCTGGCTGATCTAGGCTCCTAGATGAGTACAACAAAATGCGAAAGTCAAGGAAATCCGTAGTGCAGATTTGAAACACAGAGACATCTTAATGCACATGAAAAAAAAAGTCCCAGCAAGGAAGAGTGAACTATCTCCAATCTTATGGGTGAACCATACGGAACTGTCATATTCAGTAAGTAGCAAAGGAGAAATGGGGTTCAAATACTGCCATCCAGGTATCCTGCTAGCATTGCTGTGAACATCTCCTTAGGCCTGCGAAACATTCACTAAAGACCACTTGTGAGCATGTTTTATTCAAGTTCACTGTGTTTCGTGAATCCACATTTGTATGTAGGCCCGCGCACTGCCATTCTTGAAAGGATAAATGTAAAATGCGATGAATATTTTACCCTGTTCAAAAATAAGCTTATTGGTTTGCTGTAATCAGTTGAATCTTACTTTTAAGAATGTATTCTTTTAGAATATATTTAGATGCTATATGTCATTACCTTGCTACCACTGCTTCTTAAATGCAGTTAATTTATTGAATCAGTGTTTACTATTAGTTCTTTCCTTGGTTTTTGGTTTTTGTTTCATTTGTTTGTTTGTTTGTTTGTTTCTTTTGAGACATGTTTTGCTATGTAACTTAGTTTGTCCCCAAACTCACCATGTAGTCCAGGCTCTCCTTCCTCCTGCCTCAGCCTCTGGATTGCCAGGATAACAAGCCTGTGCCTCCATGCTCTACTCAGGCTCAGTTATTTCCTTGTATCCAGACCCCGGAAATTCAGTGGTCAGGCCTATCTAGAAGACTCACAGGTGGTCCACTGGTCTATTGAGTTATATAACTTTACAGCACAGAGCTATGCAGGGGAGAGTTAAACCACATCTAAGAACTAAGAGTGAAATCACTGAAGGACACAGGTGCTGTTTGGACTAATTTCTAAAGGAGTTTTGTGGGAAGGAAAGACCACTGGGTTCCTGGAGCACATGGACTTCCTGAAGTCCATGGCAAAAGAGGGAGGCTGAAATGTGACTGCATGCTCACATGCGCAGAGCCCTCTGTATCCTTTGACTCTAATGCTCTTCACCCCGAGGCAAGGGAACTGAGTTCCAGAGCAGTTAGTGTGGACAAAATTAGTGACTAATGGGGGTCCACAAGGGGAACTAGAACCAAGTCCCTTGAGGCTACCCTATCAGCTACTGGGAAGGATAAAGACTTAAGTCATCCCTCTTCATTTCATATTCAAGTCAGGAGAAGAACTCCCAAGTATTTGCAATCGTAGAAATATTTTGAGACCTTTTGCTACTATATTCACACACTGAACACCGAATTGAAAGACTATTGCTTTGAACGGAACACTGTTAGTTGGGCCAATGAGGCAGGATTTTTGGAAACGCTGATGCTCTTAAACTCACAGATGGAAATATACAGCTAGGTGATACCAAGATAAGTGCCAAGTTTAGTACAGCATCCAATATAGCAAGACTCCAGTTAGCCAGAACCCCGCAGCCCTCCATTATAATTTAATCTTGCTTTTCTTTTTCAGAGAGAAAATTGTAAGACAGAGGGCTGTGATCAGACAACAAGCTGATAACATGGCAGAGGCTGTGTTCTGAGCCCCCATGGTGTGCTCCTCACTGTATTAGGAAGCTTCTGTTGCTCTCAGGAAGAGTGCTGCCCCTTGGGGCTGGGAGTCAGAGGGAACCAGCAGAGATTTATTTCAGAAAGTCACTTCAGGGTCGGCATACAATGAACTGCACTTTCCATTGTTCTGCAGAGATATCCAGAAACTACTATTTACAGCTGTGGCCCTCAGGCATGAAAGATGTCAACCTTCACAGGCAGATAGAGTTGTGCAGACATGGGATGGAAAAGGACTAATTTATATATAAATAATCAACTATCCATAGCACTATATCCTGAAATTTCTCAGGTATCATATTTCTAGGTAGTTTAAATGACTACCTTGTTGCCTGTTAAATCCTATGTACACAGAAGCCACTTTCGCAGAATTGTGGGATAAAATTTAGCATGTTAAATTGTACTGACTGATGAAAAAATTTATCAGCAATTCCAAAGGAAAACCTGACTTTTTAATGAGTGTTTCTTTTTTTTTTCTTCTTTTTTTGCCCAAAGCTCTTTATTGATGATGATTAGACAGGGTTTTCTTACACATAGGTGGCCAACATTTTCTTGTAAGGTTTTAAATGACTCTGTGTTTGTTTGCATCTGGATGATTTTCCCAATATTGGAAATTTGCAATTTTTTTTTCTTTTCTAACATTTTTAAAACAATCTCATACACTGTAATGACACAAAGCAGCATTGCTATAACAGATAATAATATAAGGCAATCGACTCAGAAACAAAATTGAGACACTTAGGATTTGCATTTCCAGGGAACTCGTAAGTCATGAGCTTAGTTTCAGTTGTGGGTAGGTTGCTGGCAAACAAAATCAGTTACTACAATAGCAATGTGTGAGTAGTGTGGCTAGTCATTAGATTATTCTTAATTACAGTATTTGCCACGTGCTAGATGCTAGGTAGTAGAGGTCCCTAAAGGTCTGATAGAATACAGACTCTGCCCAATAAACCTTTGACCTGGCACCTAGACAATGAGGAACAGGAGCCATGCCACAAATTGGTGTAAGGTCCCCAAAGGATAAGGAAGTGGCAAGGGGGATTGGAATGAACTTCTCTGGAGCAGGCAGTTTTCCATGGACTGGAAAAGGCAGCTTTGATGAGGCGGTAACACATGAAGGTGAGCTTTGGGAGGACATGTGAGAAAAAGCCAGCAGCCCAGAGAATCACGTAGCTATGGGGACAGGTTGTCTAGGTGACAGAGGCTCCCAGTCTTCCCGCCCCTCATCTACCTCAAGGCAGGCAGTAGTTACGTCTAGAGGAGAATCTTTTGTGCATGTTAGGGGCTAAAGAGACATCATAATCACAGGTAGCCATTAGACAGTTTTATTAAACCTCGTTCTGTTTTGTTTCTAAACAAGAGGGTGAAGCCCCCTTGGAGAGCAGTCGAGTGAGCTGCCCTTTACTTCACTCCTCTTGCCAGCACAGGCCATGCACAAAGAATGCTAATACTGTGTCCACAGATACCAGCTGTTCATGTCTCGGTATCCCATCAAGCTTACATAAGTCATGGAATTAAACTGTCAGTTTCTCTTGAAGTCTAAGTGGGTGCCATGCCATTGTGAGGACTGTATAGACTGTGAACTAACACTTATGTTGCATACCTTAGTTTGCTCACCTATAAAATGGGGCTAATGATTGTATTACTGTACAGCTATGAGAATGAAAGGAATTAATGCACAGGGAGAGGTGCAAATACTACATGGTGCATAATACTATTTTGCTTTGTTTTGTTTTATTAAAAAACATATTGATGTGAGAGAAGTAAACCTTGGGAACTGCATTTAAAAAAGAGGAGACAACGTATCTAAGTGAACCTAATCCACGTGCCTACTCCAGGCAGGTACTAGATGCTAGTTCACCATATGTAATTTAAGCCATCATTCTGATAATCTCTACCAAGTTGTTTACACATATTAGCTGTAGGAGTTGCAAATGGCTATCTGAACAAGGAAGGAATCTACAAACTTTAAAATGCAGATAAGATTGAAAGAAACAGCACAAACTATTAAAGAATCTTTGATTTGGATTGCAAGTCTCGGTAGGATGCCATTTATTTTTTCATACATTGGTTGAAAGAATCTTATGATCCCCAAGGACTTGGTTAGATTTGATGAGGGAATAACATGGGTGCATTTATCATTTCTATAACTGTGCAAACTTCTATTTGAAAATACTTCAAATGAAATAGAAAAATGTTAGACTGATTGCTTTATGCAGAAAATGTTAATTTGTATATGTGTTATGTGGAACGCTATTTTAACTTTCAGAACTTGTGTTCATATTTGTTCCGATTTCAGGATAATGAGGTTCATTAAAAAAGAATGAGAGAACACATTAACTTCTAAAATTACCTGATAATTCTAAAAATATGAGAATCCAAAATACTCTTTTCTATTATTTTCCATGGTTATTTGAATACTAGGAGTTGGATGTGTTTTAACTATAATTTCAGGAGAATTGCTTTCTCTGTCATGGAAATTATTACAGAGGTAGATTCCTAAGTGTGTCTTCAAGCAACATAGACATATGACTGAAAATGTAAATAGAAAAGTTAAATGTGTGCTGCATAATTACTGCATAAAGAAAATTTTAATCTCAGCTAAAATATAGCATGGCATTCCATATATGCATCAGCATTATCACTTAAGATCAGTGAAGATTTTTGCCAAATAAAACATGATTTAGTTCTTGTAGTAAGCACAATGTAGCAACATCGGGACAAGACATCCTATGCAAGAGAAAATTATATTCATTAGGCACCAAGAAACACACCTGCAAATATTTGTCCTTTTCTGTAAATTTCATATTGAAACTCTGGGGAATTCAATAGTGTGGTAAATGTAATTTGTAGTTCTTTACAATTATGGTCTAAATAGTTGAAGTCTAGAGGGAATTTGCCTATTTGATTTTCAAATTTGCATCACTTAAAATCCAATCAGGCCAACTGTTCAGATTTTTATTAGATATGAAATACATGAATGGGTTCAGAGCCTGCACTATGTATTGAAACAATATATCTGATTTTACAGCAGGCCTCAGCTAAGGGGTTCAGTTAACTTGTAGCTCAACCTCATCCCTGTAAGGATTGTTTACTGACTGCTTGAATTGCTAACATATTATACCCTTCGATTTTCAGTAATCGGTGTTTTATAAGCCAGCAGATTGCCTTTGATTTTTGAGAATTTGCAGTAACATATTGAGCCTAACAGATTTATGCAGGAATGTAAAATAAAATGTAAAATAAAAATAGTGTAGCAGGCGCTCAAGGTTTTAGGACACAGAGGGAATTAGGTTTACAGATGGTTGGTGCAGATAATGGCATTGAGTAATTTAGCCATGTAAGGTAATCTGTTGTTGACAGAATATATTAACATTTACTCGACATATACAGGTGTTTGGGTTTTGCCATACACACAACCTAGAGCAGGCCATGTCATTTGTAGTGCAAGCCTAAGTTTTGAAATCTGTACAATATGCACAGGTTTGAGGATTTATTTTAGCAAGATATTCTAAGAGTTTGCCAAAATATTCTGTATAATTTATTCAGCCTCTCTGCCTTTAAAATCATCTTTATTTTGCACCGCATAAAATCATCAGAGAATTTTTAAGGATTTCTGATTTAATTAATGACTGTCTTCTTGCAGAGTGAGAACCATGGAGGCCTTGGATTCCACCAGTCCTCTGTACTTTTAGACATTATGGGTTCACGTTTCCCTGGCCTGCTGTGAAGTGAGATCATGTCCTTTTTCAGAGACCTTTTTGTTTACAGCGAACACACTGGTTATTCCTCAGGGACTGGTCACCAAAAGACTTGCCTTCGCCAAAGCATAGAATCCATTCCCATTCGGGCACCATTATTCAGGTTGCCTTGAGTCAACTGCCTTGAGTCAAGCTTAAGGTGGCAGCTAAGAAGTCAGATTTTTGTTCTGTCCTCATGGTCCTCTGTCTTCTTCCCTGTGCAGCAGTTTGAAAACAATATAAGAATGTCACTGTGGGTCAGATCAAAATCAGGGCAACTATATTAATCAGAAAAGAAGCTGGGGTCCTCAGGATTCTGCCAACCTCTCCTTACACCTAAGTCAGACACGTGGAAAGGCACGTGCTCCAGGGTGCTGTCTCCCCCTCCTTCTGTTTCCACTTGTGGAGAACGGAGTCAGGGGCTGGGTTGGTAAGGAGCTACACTCCTGGTGACAATGGGAATGCTGAATTGGAACAGAAGGGTTTGGTGGCAGTGTCCCGTGGAGTGCTGGAGTTCAGGCAGCTTGAGCTGGGCAGAATGATAAAAGTTGCTAGGAGGCTGTGTGACAGCTGACTGGCAGAAGGGAAGGGGTCTGAAGGGACAATAAATCTCAAATCTTTAGCTAGATACAGAGCCATTAAAGCATGGACACAAGCAACTTTACCCCATTTGCCTTCATTCCAACTATGACTGATGGAACTGTTTTTTTTTTTTCCCTATCTTATGATCTCCTAATCAATACCAAGGCCAGGCCATGAAACTAACTTCTTATACTCTTACTTTTCTTTCTTTAACTTGCTTCAGTAGCTAACAGGCTTCCTAAGGGTGAGTCCTTTGGAAAGCTCTCTGTGCCTCTGTATTACGGCATGACTTATTAGACGATGGAGAGACCCGGGCTCAATAAACTTGCCACCTCCCTTTGGATACCTAGTATAAGAGAACGGTGGTAAGCAAATCCCAAAGGGAGAAGCTCTGCTTGTCCCTCAGTGCCTCACAAGACAGCGACAACAGGCTGAATCACAAGAGTAGTCAGCACAATGAATCAGCCTTGGGGTCTGGCAGAGAACAGAACCCAAGGGACAAATGTCACAAACTGTGGTGGCTGCAGGTGTGTAGGGGTGTGTACTTGAAGTGGCAGAAGCACAGACACAGCAGTTAATGACAGCACAGAGCAAGAAGCAGTGTGAAATAAACACCAGGCAATCTGAGAGGTTCTGACTCCCTGCCCAACAGAAAATCCTTCAGCAGAGAAAGAACAAATGCCTCTCCAAGCCAATGCTCAACTGCCCCACACTAACAGGGCCCAATAGACGTGGTAATTTCAAGTCCTAAAGAATTTCCTCCTACAGGAATGTCTTTCCGTCCCTCAGAAGGTCAAGATCTGAAAAGTCCAATTATGAGATTGAGCAAATCTTAATTAGTAATTAGGCACCTGAGAGAGCCGTTAGAATATTTTGACCCCCTTCCTGAGAGAGACAATGTCCCACCAAGGAAAGACACAGACACAAGGATTTCAGATTCCCGTGTGTGTGGTAATGGGGATTGATCCCACAGCTTTCACAATGAGCTGTATCCCCAACCAATTTTATTTTATTTTGAGACAGGACCTCATTAATTGGCCCAGGCTGGGCTCAAACTTGTGATCTTCTTGCTTCAGCGTCCCAGAGTGCTGGGATTACAGGGATGTGACTCCATGCCTGGCTTAAATTTCAGAATTTTACAGCTACTTCCCTGAATGTGTACACCTTACTTACCCAATGAGAATAATTAGCACCAGTTCCAGTGGGTTTTAGGTCCTTGAGAATAAAAGAAGGGAGTATTTGGTCACTGTCATAGTTAGTTCCTCATTGCTGAGACATAATACCCAATGCCAGTAGGGAAGAAAAATTTATTTTGGCTCATGCTTCAGTTCTTGGTCAGCTGGCTTTAAGTCAAGATAGCATGGTGGAGGACAAACTTCTCAAGACATGGAAGAGAGGTTGTGTAAGGAAGATACATCCTTCCATGCCATGCTCCCAACGTGCCATTGCCTCTAGCACCAGACCTTAACTTCTATCAGCATGTCTGCTGCATACCCCCATAGTCTCAGACCTTCCCAAAGCACCATCCATGAGTGCATGACCCTCTTGGGGTACATCTAGATACAAAGCATAACAGTCACAACGCACAATACTGCAAACCAAACCACAGTACTCCCTGGAGGACTAGAGTGGTACAAGGAGGTTTTTGCCTTGATTGCCAGAGGACTGAGCGGGGGTCCTCGTGGCCTCAGACAGGCTTGCTTTACTCCTCAGGGCAAAAGGAGGGCTGGCTGTGGTCATCCCCCCGGGGCACTGAGATTTCAGGACTACCAGCAGTAGATCTTGCTCCCTCCCCAACTGCGTCAATTTTTCGGCTGCCCTTCAGAAGGGCAGAAGCAACACCTGGGGGAAGGGTGGTAAGTTGGATGGTGGGAAGACCTTGGGGTCAGTTATCCCAGGCCACTCTGCGAGAGGAAAGGGGTAGCAAGGGAAAGATGCCTGTCAGCTTCCAGTCAATTCACACCCCCTTTTGGTTTTTAGAGGAAAAAGACAGAAGTCAGGGCTTTTTTCTGTTCTTTCTCACTAATTTACAAGTGTTCTGCTGTGGGTCCCAGGATTCTGCAGAGCAACACTACAGCTGACAAGGGAAGGTGGTCCCAAGTGTGAGGCAGGGCAGTTCACTTTCTAGGCAGGGGAGAGCAAAAGATTAAGCCAGACCTTCCTGTACACTACTCTCTCACACGACATGGCCCAGACCAGGTGCTACATAAAAGGCCTGTCACCAAAGAGAAGCTTAACTTGTGCCTGCAAACAAGGACACTGGCTAGTGATGCTCTGGTGACTGCATTGTCCTCACAGAACATTTCCAGGAGCCACTGCAGCTGCCATGTGGACTCACCTTTCTATCCCTAAAGCCCCAAGCTTCCCTGACAGTGCTGCTAGGCCCAAGAGCTGGGCAGGTTCCTCAGCCAAGAGCCAGTCATCCCCCAGAAAACCAGGGACACAGTAGAAAGCCAAAAGGTTGAGCAATACAAGGAGATGAAAAGCTCAGCCACTCCATGTAGCAAAAAGGCAGAGTCCTAGCTCCCACACTGCACCAACAGCTGCTCCGGGAGTCTTTGCCCCTCCTGACCTACCTAAACCCTCCCTGCTGTTGGCCTCTGTGGGCTGCCTTGTGTGGACAGTTTTGAAAACTGAAGGGAAGGGGAGGAGCAGGGCTGACCTCTCTGCTAGTGACCTGTGGGATCACTGCAGACTGGGTCCTTTGCCTATCTCAGCGTAGACCTCCTATATAGCTGTTACCTCCCTGTTTGGTGTTCTTCCGGTGTTTGTTACTACCTAAAGCACCTGTACCACCCTTGAGGAGCCCTGTCCCCACAGTTGTAAATTGTCCTCCTCAGATTGTACTAAATCAATCGAATCTTTGCTTTTTTCTATAACCCTGACTGACA
The DNA here is from genome assembly GCA_004027295.1 of Dolichotis patagonum. Taxonomy (NCBI): domain Eukaryota; kingdom Metazoa; phylum Chordata; class Mammalia; order Rodentia; family Caviidae; genus Dolichotis; species Dolichotis patagonum. The sequence goes on from PVJX010009481.1 coordinate 31,581, forward strand.
GGGCCACCGACCCCTGGTTCCTTAGCATGAGCTGGTTTACAAGCATTAGCTCCATTACTCCACATGCAGTCCTGGTTCTGGGCTTGCAAGCAGGCAGAACTTTGGGTTCCCCACAACCCTGTCCTTCGTTAGGGTCCAGCCAAGCACAAGGGCACTCTATTAACCTTCAGTCTGTGCCAGCCCATTGACAGACCTGAAGCGTTCCGAGCCTCTCTGGCTTGCACCAGAGCATAGGTTCATTGCCCTGGGAACAACACCTTTGTGACGTCACCCAGTGACATCACCTGGGAGACAGTGCTAAATGTTCTATCACCTTAAAGTCTTGGCCTCTTAGGAGACTGAAACAGCAGGCCTCGCCAGCCCAGAGGACTCCATCCACAGTGTTTCTGAGGTTGTTGCTAGCCCCTTGGGGATACAGATGACAGCCTCAGAAGCACTCCTATCACCATGATTATGGATACAAACTAGGCCTCGTTGGGAGAAGTCAAACTCATATAGATTAAGTGCCTAAAGTTCAGTGTGGAAGTCAAGATCATCAACTGCATAGGAATCCTCAAGGGCTACTGAAGAGAAATTCCTTCCAACTGAGATTCTCATGATATGAAGCCGTGCTTCCCCGACCAGTACCACTGAGATCTTTGAAACAGCTGATGGTGTCTACATCACGATAGACCTCAGTGTGAGGGTAGCATCCTCTAAACACAGGGAGCCCTGCAAGAGAATGATGCTCATGAGAACTTCTGCTAGCTCTCCTTGGCTTTAAAGAACTGCCAGGACCTGGATGTCACTCACAGAGACCTCAAGTGTGAGAACTCCCTCCTTAACAAGGACATTGGCATGAAGCTGACCTCAGTTTCTCCAAGTGCTACACCTGGGATGGGAATGGTGAACTTACATTAAGACCTTCTGCACGTCTGGAGCAGCATTTGTAACTCCCCAATGCGCTGTAGCACATCCTCTACCAGCCCACCGTGTTCACCTTCTGGAGCTTGGCTGTGACTCTACATGATGGTCTCTGGTGTACGCCCTACAGTGACTCCAACATCCTGCAAATGTTGCTCCTCAGAAGAGCACTGAGACATCTTCCCATGCTCCAAGCACCCAACCATCTGTGTGGGGGACAAAGTTCTTTGAGCACAGAGCCCTTGGCGCTCCTGAACCTGGTTCCCACAAGAAGTCTACTGCCCTGCGGGAGCCATGGGAGGAAGAGGAGGTGTAGTCTCAGGCACGGCTCAAGACAAAATCCCACATGTTGGGGGTGGGAGTAGGCAGTCAGGGATCCTGGGACTCAGTAGTGAGCAGCTGATCAGGGCCACAGAGGAGGCGCCCTGTCAGCAGACCCCTGAGACATAGAGCCAGTGAGCCAGGGGGCTGGCAAGGGATGAGGCAGAGCTCACTGTCATAAGCCTGACCCTACTAGAAGTCACACAGCGAGCCAGAGCAGTTAGACAGACCTGGGTTGTTTTTGTTCGTTTCTCCTCCCTTCCTTTCAATTTAGTCATAACAAATAAATCATTGAATTCATGTCTGGGACAGGGGCCGGGGAGACCTGCATGGATAAGAGTAAGAGCAGACAGCTTAAGCAGTGATGCAGGGAACAGAGTGGGGAAGCTGTTGCTTCCAGAGGGAGCTCCCACAGTGTGGAACTGGGGTGCAGAGACAGGCAGAGAAAAGAGATGTGGAAGATCAGCCAGGATAGCTGGCCCTGGCTACACTGGGCCTCTGGATCCAGGTGGCCCTGCCTCACCACCCCTGGGCATCCAGCTGCACGTGGCTACCACTGGGCCTTGGGTAGGAGACAGAGGGAACATTTACCAGATTGTCTGTCCTTCCTGAGCTTCCCCATTGGGGGGCTGATTTTTTTGTGTTGTTTGTTTGCCTTGCTCTGTGTACCTTGAGTTCACTCCATGTCCAGTTGACACCTAGATCTCAGCAGTGCCCTGAGTCACCCCATTCTGCTCATTCTTTTGCCCAGGAGAAAGGAGGGTCTCCACTGGCTGACCTATAGGGTTCCACAGTTCTGTGTGATCTGGACCACATCTTCTGTCCCTCCAGTTCCAGCCTGTTATATCCCTGCTGGAGCTGAGAGTCTGACACTGGCCAGTAGGATGGGCATCATCCCAGCCTGTCCCTCCCCTTGCCACAGCACCCACTTTTTACCTCCACCTTCTGGACAACCTCTCTTGGGGGGCGAAAAGCAACAACAGCTCATCTGCTGGTTTTAACCCAAAGAGAACACAGGACAGACACTCCTTTCATCCACCAGGCTTGTACCCATAGGTAGCTTGACTGGACCAGGTCTCCAAAGCTATTTCTTCACACCCAAAGAAGCTTCAGGACTCTGGCCATGGGCCAGGGTCTCCGTCATCCTCTGCAGATCTTCATTGTTCTTGGCTGGGTCTGGTATCCTGTTCATGTAGGGCACAAACCCTTCAACTCTCATCACAGAGTGTGTTCTGAGCCTCCTCTCCGGTCATCAGCAGGGACACCTTCTCTCCAGAGGCAAGACAAATCATGGCAACGCATCCCAGGCTGCCTACTTGGCAGATCCTGGGAATGTGCTCCTTGCAGTCAGTGCCCACTTTGCCCTGTTGTGCTTGGCTGGGACCCGCTCAGAGCTTCGCTGAGGAAATGCAGAATCTTGTACAGCACTTGCTGAGGCTTCTTAAACAACCACTCTTCCTTAGGCAGCCAACCTCCCAGTGAGCTAAGGAGCAATTCCGGTCAGAGAGGACACAGTTATAGCCAGAGAAGGGCCTGAGGAATGGCCCAGGCCATGTGCTCAGTTTGTGCTGGTGCAACTCCTGGGCCCGGAGGAAGAATCAGCGGTCACTGCTGTGGCCCTCTAGTCCTCAGCTGGGCAGGCGCCAGGAGGATGTCATACTGTGGGGAGCTTGTAGCTCTCACAGCTTGCCTGCTCCCTCATGCTCTGGTCTGACCCAGCTGCTGTCTGAGTCCCCGTTGCCTAGTTCCAGATCTGCCTTCTTGTTTAACCCTGAGCTTTTAGGAGATTACATCTTCCGCCAGCTGCCTCATGTGTCTGCTTATGTCCCATAGAGTAACCCTGGAGTCAGCTTGGTGGCTCTCATCTCCAGGAGTCCAGGGCTGTCACATGCCTGGGAGGAGGATGTACACTGCTGTGCCACTGCACACAGGGAGTTTGTCAGGAGGGGGCCAGCACCCCCGGCATCACAGCTGTGTGACTATGGTCGCAAGCAGGAAGAGAGTTCCTGGGGCAACAGATCCCTGCACGTTTCGTGACCTGGGGGAGGTGTGACCCTGCCAGAGTGGCAGAGAGGATGCAGGTGAAAGGGATGGGGACAGGATGGACCGGGCTGAGCAGGGCCTCGGGCTCTGACAGGTTCTGTTGGCAACAAATCTGTAGGGTTGCCAGGTGCTTGCCACTAGTGCCACTGACCTCTGGTGACCGTTTAAGGGATAGCAGAGGCCAAGCAGCAGGGTTCAAAGGGGGTGCAATAATAAATCTTCCTTGCACATTAGTTCATCTCTGGGACTTTCTTTTATTCTTTATTTGTATTGGGGTTGAAATTTAAGTCGAAACAATGTGCTTACTCTCATGGTTCAGTGTTTTTGTGAATGCCAGGCACAGTATTTGGCCATGGGGCATGCTGGGCCTTTCTGCTGACATTTGTCTCCCACTTCCATCTTATCTGCACTTCAAAACCCTTTTCAGATGTCAACCTCCCCCCAACAACAACCTCATCCCTATCCTCTGTTGGAAGAATCTCACTTTTCTGTCCTCCGAAGCCTTTTCTCTCACTGTACCTTGCTTGCTAATCATTTCCCACCAAAACCTGAAATAGGCATCTGTGCACCATTCCCCACAAGGGAGCCATGAATATGATGTGCTGTGTGCCTTTGCATCCCCATGAAGTAGCAGCCAAGGGTGTCTGATTCCTTCATTTTTCCTCTGATCCTCAAACTACTGTACCAATTCCCTGCACTGTTAGCTTTCTTCTGTGTGAACAAGGAAGGCCCACAGGAAGGTGGTCTGAGATTCCTCTTGTACCAGCGCTGGTCTAGGTCATGTGGGAAGCGCAAATTACAGGCAAGGCAGGGTCCAGGAGTGTAGCCCGTGCCATCTTGAGCGTGTCTCTGGATTATGGCTCCACCTAATCATTCTGTGAACTTAGCCCTAATTTCTTTACCTGAAAAATGAGAAAATAATACAAACCAATTCTGCGGCTTTCCATGAGGATTAAAGGAAAATATTTAATACTTTGATTGGCATATATGAAACTCAAAACATGTCAATAGTTTTGAGTTTAACTTTACTAGCTCAGTACTCATTTATTTTTTGATTCAGTTAGAAAAAGTTTTAGTCTCATAGATTTTATATTTCACTAAGTTTTATTCTTCTAGAACATTATGAAGTAGTAGTATGTGACATTTTATAATTGGGCTGGAAAGGGACATGACTGACCTTTATTTCCATGTTTAAAATAGGAATACATTCAGCCTTTGTATTCTAGATTGTGGGTGACCAAACCAGTCTCTTTTGACTCACGCCTGGCATCCTTCTCTTTCCATCCTGTATGCCTCAGGAATTGCAGCCATACAAAGGTCTTCTTATTCGTAAAGCCATTGACCTCGCTCGATTGTTACTCCAACTTCTCTACTACCCAAATTACCTAAAACTCTTCGAAAAGCATAATTAGAGTCATCAAACTGTGGACTTTTGTGTCTTCTTTCAATACAAGGTTCAAGAGCCAATGCAAATGGGACAAAAAGAAAATCTTCAGGTCAACTGCATTGTGACTACTGGTCCCATAAATCCTGAACCACAGATGTCTACAACTAAAGGCCTATGATGACAGTGCAAAGATGCAAAGTATGCACTGGATTTTGAGTTATTTTGAAAGAACCTGTTGTTTTTCTCTAGTCACTATCATTGTTATTCAGGGAACATAGATGATTTATGATGTAGACAAAAGACAGAATACTTTTGATATATTTAACCTGGAATCTGCTGTTTTAGAATTGGCTGGGAACAGTTCTTCATAATGATTTCAGGGGAAATGCTCTTCTGTTTGAATAAAACAAAGATAAAAATGATGCCCAGTTGTTTCTGTGAACGCTACCTCAGAACTGTATAAGTCTTAGTTTCTTGAATATCATTTCAATCCAAACTAGAAGTTTCCCTCAGCCTATCTGTATAGAGTGTATATTTTCATACAAATATCTGAGATGTTTTACTATGGCAGATTTTGCAAGCAGGAAGCAGTAGTAAATGTTAAATATTTACTGTACCACACATTTGGATCGCATCACCTTTGTAACCACCCTTCTAAAATCTGCTGAGTCTCCCCACTATCATCTCTGTTTTCTTAATATAATTTAATATATTGCAAAATGGAAGCTCAGAGACGTTAGGATAACCACAGGGAATTATATACTATATTTTTGCAGTGTTCAGAGAAGGATCTAGAATGAGAGGAGGAAAATGATTTTTTTATTTAAGTCCACTGTGCTTCATCGTATGTTGTTCTGCAGATCAGAGTTGAGAAGCCCACATTATTAAAAACAATTGAAGTATACTTAGTGCTGGGCCTCACCTGCTCAGTCATGATTTCACCTCCCTGCAGTATGACTACAAACGTTTCTGGAGGTCCCCAGAGTGAGCTCATGGGCTCATGCACAGGGCACTCCTGGAGGACTGATCCTCTGCTAGGAATGAGCATGGGCACCAGCTATCCATCCCATCCTGACCAAGCTGAGTACCCAAAATGGCACCTACATACTAGAATTCTGGTGGGAAGTGAAAGAGAACACCTCTCTCTCATCAAGTTGTCAGCATGGCAAGATACATACAATTCATATTTTCATCAAAACTTACACAGAGTTAAATGACTGGATATAAAAACTAGGTTCAGTGGTTCCAATGTACGAGGCAGTCTCCTTAGGGACTGTCAAGTGTCCAGTGAGAGACTGACAAGAGTCCTGCTCTACTCCTACTCCTGGCTTGACCAGAGACACTTTTATAACTTTTACCTGCTTGGTGCACTGAGACTCCAGAAGTTTGCTTGAAATTTTGGTCCACTCTAATCAGTTTACATTTGTATTTTATAATTTGCATTTTAGTTTCAGGCAAATTCTTTTTCTCAAGAATATTTGTGAATTTGTGCTATTATAAAATGATCTCGTGGTACCTTACAACTCACTTATAATTATATATTGAAAGTTGATAGGAAAATGATAGGGACTTGAGAAGGGGAAGTACTTTCATACAGTATTTAAGAACCATGTTTTTATATAATTGAGGCAAAAGAGACAGAAAAGGTCATTTCTTAATTATTTTCAACTTTCCGAGACTGAATAACAAACACAAAATTCATTAGCATTACATTTTAGCTATAAGAAAGCATTTATCAAACCAATTTTTTGCAACTATCCAAAGGATGCTGGAAGTCTCAGTTCCTTTGGTGTCAATGTGTGTCTCAGCATCTCTCCCAGCCACCTTCACAGATGAAAGATCAGACAGGAAAAGATGCTATTACGAAGCCAGAATGAGTAGCACAATGTCGTATCCAGAAGTCTACGGAGTCTTGAATCAGTCTCATTTACTATAAGCCCATATATTCTTTTTTCCCCCAGCATTTGAAGCTATTTAAGGCAGTTAGGCTAGAAAAGAAATAAAAAGCCTTGTAGTTCTATTGAAGGATGAGGGGTGAGAAATTACTGAATAAGAGGACTTCATACAGGAAGAGTCACAGAGCCCTAACCAAACCGCCATTACAGATGGGAACCCCATTTCAATACCCCTAGATTCTCTACAGCTTCCAGTGATGGGAGTCTGCTGAAAGACAGGCTGTGCATTGTCACGGATGTAGCTAGGAATTGATGCTTCTGAAGCCCAGCTTTGAGTTCTGGTCCTACAACTTATGGTACATTGTGATACTCTGCGGAAATTTTTCAGCCCAGCTCAATCCTGGTGTATTCACTTATGAGTGTAGAAGTGTTGTGATTCTGTTTAATCTTACCCTGTTCACTCTTTACCCTTATTTGTTCTACTCTACCTCCTAGAGGACTGACCCTCCAAAATGCCTTTTTCTTGTCCTCTGGCCTACCAGTGTCCTGTTGAGGAGTGTTAGTGGAAGTCACTGGTTGAAGCTGGAACAGGACACAGGAGACAAAGCAGGGTCTGATTTAATGTTTTCTGATTGCTAATGGCTGTGTATTGTGAATGCATCCTTCCTGCCTGCGACTGCTTTGCTACTTGTCTCCTGGCTGTTTCCTGGCCCCTGGAAGTTCATTCTTTTCCTTACTCCTCTAGGACCAGGAGTAATAGTGATTCCCCTTGCTGCTACTAAAATGTCTAAGAATCTCAACATCCCTTGTTAGTTTTTTAAACATGATTCTTTCCTCTCTATCAACCATCCAATAGTGCCCTGAACAATTTGTATTCATTCTCATTCCTACCAGGACCCTGTCTCATGTCAGCACCAAGCTTCTCTCAGAGCTGTTGAAAAATTCAAATGCAATAATGTATGAAGTCATTTTATGCATAGCAAGTAATGCAAATGTTCACTTTCACCTTTATTGCCCCAGACTACCTAATAATTTTTCGTTCAGTCCTGTTGTTATCATTTTTAGTTTAAATTTCCTTGCACCTAATTTCTACCAATAATCCCCCCCCCCATGGGTTCAATAGGATGCTCGCTCGAACTTCAGATCCTGGGACACAGTGACAGTTTGTATCTGAAATTCTCTTTTCTGAGCATATCAGTCTAAATTACTTAAGCATTATTCTTAGGACTAAGTTGTAGATTTCCCCTCCATTCTGGTCACTTCTTTGAAGGCAGTCTGGTTGAAGTTCATTCCCTTTTACCATAATGTTGAGAACTTTAACAATATAGCCTACATGTTATCTCACTAGCTATAAATTTGCTATTTTGTATTCCTTTCTTCTGTGGCATCCCTCTGCCCCATTTTTAGCCTTGTTTTTTATTTTTTATTTTTTTGGCCAGATATTGTTCTCTCTACCTTATAAAGCTGTCCATATTTTAATCCCTGTAACCTGTGAATTTACAGAAAACTTATGTTTAAAAAGAACTTTGCAGATGTGATTTAGTTAGTGACCTTGCCAGAGGGAGATTATCTTGAAATATCCAGATAGGACCAAAGCAGTCACAAGGGCCCATGCAGGTGTTTGGGGGAGTCAGAGGATGATAAAGGGTCACAAGGTGAGAGCTCAACTCATTGTTCCTGCCTCTGCACATGGGAAAAGGAGTCATGAGCCAGGCATGCAGGAGGCTGGCAAAGAGCTACGAAAAGGAAGGCATCGGGTGCTTCTCCTGAATTACCCAGGAAGGAACATTGGACCAATACACCTGGATTTTAATTCAGTGAGACACGTGTCTCATAGAATAAGAAAATACAAGATTGATTTTAGTTTTCAACCACTGAGTTTGTGGTAATTTGTTCTGGTGCAAGAGAAAATGTATACTTGGTGTGAAACATTGATCTTATGATTCATTTCAATTTATCACATCAGTTCATTTATTTCAGGATGTTGAGGATAACATCTTCAGCCCTGTTTCTGTTCCTGAGTGTGTTAGCTTTCTGTGGAAGACTTTCTCACTGGTCAATTTATTCAGAATATTAATGGTACTGATGCAGATATCAGGCCTGTCAGGAGTCTGATCAGAGTACAAAGGTTTGAGATTTGGTATGTCTCTCCCAACGAACAGTGATGTATTAATTGACACCTCTTACAATCTTACCCAACTATATAGTCACCCAGCTACTATTTATATATCTCATTCATTAGATGGTCAGCATAGATTTGTTAAATATCTTTTTTTAATGAGAAGCATACTTAGAAACACCCCCCCCATCTACCGTTCCAGTAATTCTAACAAAAATTCATAGCGAAATAGGCTAATGAGAAATAGAAACATGATTTGAAAAATTTTAATGTTGGGATCCCAGCCTCACCCTAAGACTATGCCATAGCCTGATAATCCATATAAAGAGGAAAAAGAAGCACTATTATGAATTAAGTCTACTTTCATCCTTTCCTGTTTCAGTGGCAAAAGGGCATTTGTTTTAAGTTACACCACATGCCTTGTGTTTATGTGAAAGTGCAGGATTCCAGAAACCAGAGATCCTCTGGGAGCTTGTGGAAACGCCCTCACTTGTTAGGGGTCATCAAGTTCATAATCAGATGCCATACTAATAGTGGAATGAGGATGACCGCTGACTTTGCTCCAGTCTTTTTTTTTCTGGACATTTGACATCTTGTGGCCTCCTCTCAGCTAGTTATATAAAATAAGCAGGAGCACTAAGATGTGCCCTTTTCACTGGATCATATATTTTCTTTACAGACAAAGCCTTGTACTTTTTGCAAGACACTTGGTTGGAATGGGATTCATATCAATTTGTCTCAGCTGCAGGATGGTACTTACTATGTTATATGGTGAACTATAAAGTTCTGTTCATAATAAATAGGTGAACTGCTTTCCCAAACCTGTTTCTTATTTAATTTAATAAGGCAGAATGTTCATATTGGCTACATGACACTAATTCATGCTTAAAAGGTTCTGAGTTTAGATTACCAATCCTTAGACTATGCCTGTGCAAAAAGTTTTATGAGAAAAGGTATATTTATCATTTAGATGAGTCAGATGATTTAATTTTAGTTTTATTCTAATAGCATTCTCATATCTACTTTTTAAAATCCACTAGAGAAAATCTACTGGGCTCATATTTCCAAGATCCTGACAAAAGTAAAAGCTATTCTAATGGAGGTTGGGGAAAAGATTGCCTTGCTATTCTGCTGACTCCATTGTAAAGTTACAATGAGTATATCTCTACCTTCTGCCAAGGACCCTGTGGAAAGGAATTTGATGTTTGAAATGTTTAATTTACATGGCTTTGTACATTGAAGGAAATATTAACTTAGTTTGGAAAAACTTTTTAATTTTTTTTAACTTGCTACCCTAATTTGGTAACATTTGATTGACACATGCTAATGAAGAAGAAAATCAACTACAAGCAAACAATTGCCTTATCCTGCAATTGATTCTGTTTCAACTGTGCTTGTTCAGGTAACAAAACCATTAACCACTTCTTGATAGCTTTTATGATTAGACTTAACACTGAGTATTGAGCAAGCATTGAAGAATGCATCTTGTGTTAAAAGGTTGATTTATTAGTGTATATGTAGAAGAACACTGGAGGTTATAAAGGAAACAAAGACCTTAAACATTATATTGATTTTTCTCCCCTCAGGGCTTTTTTCTTCTTGTTGTATTGCAGGGTAATAAAATTTCACTAGACCCACTGGATCCATAAAATCTGAAGTACAACCACCAACTGATAGAAATGAAATTGTTTGACTGGAGCGATAAGCAAGGGCTTGGCTTTGAACTCTGAGCAGTATAAGTCGTTCCTCTGGCCCGCGAGGGTGAATTACAACCCGCTGTGCAGTAAAGGACAATTGCAGGAGTTCCCAATTCAGTAATCACTGGACGATGCAGTGACCTTTACATGGCCACTGTGTTCTCAAAAAAAGAGCTTCTTTGAAAATGAAAAGTCAACACCATGCCCTTTAATAGAACACAGAGGTTTTTTTGTTTGTTTGTTTGTTTTTTCCCTTTGTATGAATTAACATTGTGGGATTAAAGGTATGGGATTATGGAGTAGAGAACAGAATAGAAAAAAAAAACTTTTATTTGGAAATTTCAAGAATTTATCATGTTTTCTTTCCTTTTTAAGTTTCTGTGTATTTGTTTTGTTGTTTGTTTTGTTTTTTGTTTTGCTTTGTGTTTTTTCAGTGAACCACAGGCTTCTTAGAGTACAGTGTCCTGTTCTGTGCCACACTGGAGCTTTCTGAGCTTCTGCCAGCTGCTGGGCACTGACCTAAGCAGCCTGTAGGTTTATGAACTCTCAGCTCAGCTTCCCCTTGTCTTCCAGTGGCCACGTCGGCCTCCCTTATGTAAGTAAAGTGAAAATGTCTATGCATACAGCAGATGAATGCTGTCTCTTCTTGTAGTGGGTCAGGATGGTGCTGATAGAGGGCTATCAAGGGCCCTTCCCTGAGTTAACCTTTGTACCACAGGCTCTGTAAACAAGAGAGAACGCATGTGATATAATCATGCAGTCACCTTCCATGCCAGACATTGTTGCTTGTTCACAGCATTCTCTCTCAAAGCACAGAATGTACCCCTATCCTGCATTTCCGATAACTAGCCTCACACTTGTTGGTGTTATAACAACTCCTTTGGCCGCTTTTGTCCCGGAAGGTCACTTGAATGTCCACTTAGCACAGCTGGCTTTTCTTGTCAGGAGAGATAGCCATCATGGGTACACTACACCTGCCACCCAGCCACCTCATTCCAGCAAAGCAAGGCACTAAGTAATGACACTGCTGCAGGATGTACATTTCCCTTGTGACTGAGTCTGTGCTGAATTCATCTTATCTGAGCTAGTAAAAATGACCTAAATGATATTACAAAGCACAGCCGAATCCCTGCCAAGGGGTCTTTTGAATATTTGATCCACACGAAAGTAGCACTTATCTTCCTGACTGATGTCTGGCCATGTTTCTATTTCTGAATCCATCTGGAGGTCTGCCTATCTCATGCTTTGTTGTTACTGGTAGTTCCAGGAAGGTGGGCATTGCCTTTGAATGCAGTAGAATTTCACATCAAACCACTGAATAATACTGTGGATATTCTGGGCACTGTCAGATAGAAGAACGCATACTATACAGAAAGGACATGCTTGGAATATCCCCAAGGCCTGCCGATTCATCTCAGAAATCCCACCTCTTGATTTATCGTGTCTTATGTTCTTTTCCTACTTCAGTTAAGTTGATCTTCTCTTCTTTTCTCACTTCAAATAGGTGGATCTAATTGAGGGTGACAGAGGAAATTAACATGTCCTAACCCCCTACCACATGTCAGCGTCTTCACAATTGTTTAATCCATACAATGCCACTGAGACATGGGAATTATTATCTCATTTTTCATGTGTGACCACCAAGGCTCCTTAAGGATTTATGGATGTACTTCCCATTATCACTTGTAGCACTGGCAGAGCAATATGCAAATCAAGGGTTAAAAACCAAATTTGTTATCTAAAAAGGAATTTACTTCTGTTTTAAAATTTTATTGAAAATTGTTTACATGTATTTTGACTAATGCAATCAGAAGCCTCCTTTTGCTCTAATAATCCAAATCTTTGTGAATTTTGATTTTTGAAAGATATGATTTATTCTAAGCATACTCCTAACTTATAAACTGGAGAGGCTTATGGTAATTATCTCAATGAGGCAAGAGGTGAATGACACAAGTTACTGGATGCACCTGCCAATGATGACAAAGAGCCTTCTCATGCAGATAGATCTGGTACAAGATGACATGGTCCATGTCCACATGCTCTCCTCCCTGGTTCTCCACTAGTCCCACCTTGCCTATCTCTTTCAGTGTACCAGATCAGTTTCAGAAAAGGAGACAGTTTTTCACTTCCTGTGAAAAACAGGAAGTACTATTTCCCAATTCCTGTAGTCTAAAGTCAATGTTTGGACTAACTCATCAGTGTGTATGAGGTGCTAACACTTGACCTCAGCAAACCAACTTAAGTGGCAAGGGATGCCAGGCTGTAAATAAAACTCCATGGAAATGACTTTTCTTTCTTAATTTGTAAAATCAAATCCTCAGGGTTGAATGACATTTTGAAATATTGATCATTCCAAGAATTTTCTTCTCTGTTCAGGGCACTCTTTGAGGAGTTATTTTCGTTTGTCTGTCTGCTCATGATTTTATGGCATGTAAGTGACAAGTGTTCCCTGTAACACATTGTGGGAGGGCACCCACTAAAAGAGAGCTCAGGCTGAATGACATTGGATGTGAAACGCAACCTTTTTCTGCCAGGCTGTGTGATATTTAGCGTGCCTTGACATATGCTAAGTTACAAAATTTCGAACAGTCACAACTCCCTTGGGAATGTTACATGGATTATGTGGGTCAGAATTCTCTCATGATTAGTTAAAAGGTCTAAAACATTTCCCACTATATCAAATCAACATTGTTTCTGAACTCTACCATCTGGATTTGACATATTGAACATGACTTTATAGTCTTAAGTAATGACTTTTCAATATTTTAAGAATCATTTATTGCAGATGTTCCTAATGCATAATGTCTATTGGAACTGACATAAGATTTAATAATCAAGATAGTGTCTTTTTTTTTGGAGGCTAACAGTAGGAAAATTTGTTGAAGAAAAGGAAGAAGGAATGGGGAATAACATTAGCTCGTGACAGGAGACAGGCACTCTTGAATAGGTTGTCCAAGATAGTGTCTTAATACTTCTAAAATAAAATAATTAGTGACACCAGATCATGGAAAAATAGTTTTTCTACACTCAGAGTATTCTAGGGACTTTACTATTTATTGTCCTTTACATCCAAAAAAGGTCTTAGTACCCTACTCATTTTTTAATAATGGATTATTTTCCTACCATTTAGTGAGATCTGGGGCCATGTTCAAGAGGACATGCATTTCATTTCTTTAGTCCACATGTGCATTGCTGTTGCTAGCACTTAATGGTTGTGTTCTCTGTGCTTACGTGTTCCACACTTAGTGGAACCGGATCTTTATACATCATTAACCTTAACAGCCTTCATGGAAAATACCAAACCTGGTTCATGAAAGAGGAGACAGCAGGAGGGAAGGAAAGAAAGAAGCAAAGAAATAGAGAGATCAATGTTATTTTAATTCTTGCCACTCCACAAAAATCGCCCTTTGGAAAGCATCAGTGATCTCCATCCTGCCAAATCTAAATATCAAATCTTTTTTGATTTTTAGCAACATACAAGCCAGATAATTTACTTTCTTGAAACTTTTATTCTTCTTGCCTGTTCCCTTTCCCTTGTCCCTCTTTCCTGCTTTTTCTTAGTTCTCTGTTTTCTGCTGTGTCCTTCCCTCAGGTCCCAGGGGGAAAGAGGAGGTGAGAGGAGGATCATTTGCACTGGGGTTTCTTTTGGAAATGATGAAATGTTTCTGTCTCTCTTCTTTCTTCCCCTTTCCCTTTGGCCTTTGTGGTCCTGAGACACCAACCCCTGCTGTTTTTTTTCCCCTCCAACCATAACAAGCATTTCTTACAGAATTCCTTTCCTGGAGCTCCTCCTGCTTCTGACTGCTACATTTTTCAGGGGCTGGCTCAGTTTCCTCTACTCACATTCCTTTGGAGTTCCCATCTGTTTGTGCCAGAGGCTTTAAATACCTCCCATCCTCTCATAGTGGACATTTGCAATCTCAGCCCTGATTTATCTCCTGAGCCCCCAAATCAATCTATCTCTCTCTGTCTGTGTGTATAGCTCTGTATTCAACATCTTTAGTGGTTTTATCTATCAGGCAGCTCAAAACCATGTATGTGTAAAACAGAATTGTTTTTTCTGCATTTAAGCCTGCTTACTGTCCAGCTGTTCCTACCTTCAAACACCCAGTCACTTAGGTGCCAACCCTAAGAATCACCCTTTTCCTCACACCTTGCTTCTAAACATCTGCAGCTTCTGTCGTCTTTTCCTTTCAAATTTCCCAATCCGAACATGCTCACGGATGCCTCCAGGGCACACCCTCAGCTCCACTAAGGCTACTAGCTTGTCTGTTTCCTCCTTTTCTCTAGGTCAGTTCTCTAAATAGCAACCTGGGTGACCTTTTACAAGTACATGTGAAAATTTGGTATTTCCTGTTCAAACTCTCTAGAATAAAATCTCAGTTACTCATCATGAGGAATCAATCAAGATGAGCTATTTTATCCTCCCATAAACCACCCATAAAACTCAATGGTTTCAAATAACAGAGTTTCCTCAAAACTGGTGCATAGAATTTCTGCATAACCCAGCAATTCCACTGTAAGGTATACGTCCCAGAGAAATTACAAGAGATAGTCCAACAAGTACATATACGCACAAGTTTATAGCCCTGTATTATTCACGGTAGCCAAGTGGTGAAAACAATCCAAATGTCTACCAACAGATGAAGAGATGAAAAATTATGGTATATCTATATTATGTAATGCTATGCAGCCATTAAAAAGGAACATAATACCAATATGTACTGCAATGTGAACCACCTCAAAAATATTAGAATATGTAAAATATCCAATCACAAAAAGTGTTGTGTGATTCCTTTTATATGAAATGTTCAGAATAAGTAAATCAATACAGAGAGAAGGGTTGGTGAATACCAGAGACTGGGAAAAGGGGTATGAGGTGGAATCTTTGGAGTGGGGCATGCCTTTTCCTTTTGGAATGATGAAATATTTTAGAACTAGATAGAAATAGTTGTTTCACCACATTCTGAGTGGGCCATATGCCACCGAGTTGCTTTATTTAAATAGGGGAAATTTATATTACATGGTTTTCACCTCAACTAAAATGAAGTTGACTCCTATCATCTCCCCACCTGTGATCAGCTGGAACAGCTGTTCCATGTGTCAGCATGTTCAGTCTAAGAGTACAGAGTGGACACTCCTGCTACAAACACAGGGTTCGTGAGGAAAGGGAACTTATTTCTATAGCCTCAGTACCCAGAATGCTCCCCGTTTTGAAATTGTGACTGTCTGTTGGGCTAAAGGATACCAAAATGCATTAGATAGTTTTAGGTAGAAAATAACAGAAAGTGAAGACATGCACAAAGAAAATATCTACATGAAAAAACTTTCAGTTCACCTAGTGTGATATATCTATTATTTCAGTCCTTTGTCTTTGCTGATTTTAGAGAACTGAAGATCCAGTGTTTATGTGGCATATCCATTCCTCCTGTGGACTGACTTTCCTTGTTCCTGTTCTCTTCCAGATTGTATTAGTGATCTTCCAGCTATCCCCTTTCCTTGGGACCACTGCACTTACTTGTAGTTGGAATTTCAAAAATAAAAACTGACTGCTCTAACCAGAGAGCTGAAAGCCTTAAAGATCATGGTACTTTCAGATTTATCTGAGGTAGTTAGTTGCACCGCAGTATTCCAAATGGCCCTCAACTGAGGATTGAGATAAATGGAAAAAGAATAGTTCTGCCTTTCAGGCTTCAATCTGCAGTCTCTTGTTTCTCATCCTCCAGTATCCTAAGTGCTTTATAATTGGCTGAGTCCTTCTCTGGCCATAGAGGTCCTCCAACCTTGCTTTGCTTCAGCCTTCCCAAGGTACCCATGCCTACACGGTCACTAGGACTTGTCATTGCCTAGATCTCCTAAAGACAGTCAATTTCTGCTGCCTTGCTCCATTTATGTCTTATCTTTCCCCTTGCAATTTTTATGCACAGTGTGATCAGGATCTGATGTTTCCTCCGTGCCTGGGATTTACCTGAAATGTGTTTTTCCTTTTCTCTTGTCAAAGCTATGGGTCTGTTCTGAGTCCTCTTGTTTAGCCATTTTAAATTGCCTGTCCTGCTCGCCCTGCTTGGCAGCTAGGTGTGCACAGTGAGGTCACAGCACAGGAGCCTGCCAGGGGAGCCAGTGTGGCTACTGTTCCAATATATTAACAGCCGTATATTTCAATGCCCCAATCAATTTCTTCTATATTTGTAAGAAAAATCACTTCTTCTTTGCCTTCCTTATCCTGAATTTTGTTAAACAGCAGGAGATAACCTTGGTTTTATTTTTTTTCTAACCTTTTGACAGAAAAATTATTCCTAAAAAAATGTACACTGATCTTATATTTATCACTATTGTATGTGATAATAGCTTTTGGGGGGTGGTGGTTGTATTAGAGAGTGTTGAGCATAATCAAATATATTTGATTTGTTGGAATTATGTTTAGATTCCCTTAATAGCACTATGAAACTGGTGTCGTGACTATCCCTGTGTCACAGATGATAAAGTGGGCTCAGGGAGGTCAAGCAGTTTGTCCACACTCGCACTGTGTTAAGTGACAGTTCTTGCTGTCCAGGATAGATCCTTGACTTCGGGGACCATGACTAATGACTCCATTATACTGGCTTTCTTTATATACCAACAACAAATACTAGATTCAGCTGAAGCCGCAGAATTAATAAAAACAAAATTTTGATAAAAACAAGAAGGGCAAAATTATTAGGCACCTGGCTTGGGTTAGAGCTCAATATTTCGGGGAACAACAAACTAAGCCAACCATCCCTCTGGCCTGTTTCGTGAGCCCCATGTTGTAAAGATGGCTCTTTTGAAATTCAAGAACAGCAAATTACATACTTTTGTTCCTGATTAAGCTAATTCACTAAGCACTTTGCATAAGAACGTGACTAAAGAGCTGACTGTCCTTCCATCCATTGGCAACTTTCAATAAAGCTGTGAAAAGAAAGGAATCAAAAATAAAGAAATTGTAGGTTTTATACCTCTCTTTATGTCCTTATTTCAGGCTCAGAAATGCTTTCCAAACAAAAAGACAGAAGACCTAAGTAAGGTAAATTACCTAGAGATTGAAGTGTAAGGAGACTAGAGCAAAGAGGGTTCCTTGATTCTCCAGTTTACAAATTCAGCTTTGGGATTATCAGACCCCCTCAGCGCTCAGGAATCCAAGCCTTGCTGCTTTCTCTTGTCTTCACCTGCCTTTCTGTGGTTGCTTTTCCTTTCTCTGCTGATTAGTGAATGTGTGTGAATGAAACTCCCAGCCTGTGATTGGGAGCCAAGTGCTCTACCACAGAATTTTTAAAAATACAAAATGTATCCCTGTGTGTGATCAACTAAAATGGAACAACTCCACAAGTTTAAAATTCAATGCAATGCAATGTCTATATCTTTGGTTTTTCAGAAGAGTCATCCTGCCAAAATTATGGTTTTATTGACAAATGAGTGCATTTATCTGGCATGAAAAAAAAAAAAAACTTCCAAATGTGTGAATTAGGTAGAAGTGATCTGATTTGAAACAATCTAAACATAATTCCAACACCTGCGATAGTGACTGATGTTCTCTTAATGTATTGGTGGCTGTAAAACGATTCTTTGTGGTTTTTTGGAGGGGAGGGGAGTCTCAGGGATCGAACCCACCATTTGGGATTTTATAACACAAAGGTGCATATACCTTGGGTAACCTCTGTGAGCCAGTTCCTTTCTTGAAATATGGTGAGTGAATAGCTTTTGAAAACAGCTTCATTAAAAAGGGAATTCAAATTAAAATGGGAAGAAGGCAGTGACAGAAAACTAGAGACAGAGGAAAGACTTCTGAAATCAGTCTGCTTCACAGCCATGATAACATTCTCTCTCTCTCTCTCTCTCTCTCTCTCTCTCTCTCTCTCTCTTTCTCCCACCCTTTCCTCTCCCTCTCCATCTCTCTGTCATAGGATGGAAATTCTGCCTATGCTTAGTTTATTCAAGAGCCTGCCATGCTTGCTTGCAGAATGTAATCCAAACATCTCTGCTCTGCTAGGATACCTATTGCCACTTGATCAGTTAACTTTCAGCTCCTTAATGTGCTCTGCTAGGGGATGGTGGTCCAGAGTAGTCCTGGCTGCCATCTGTTGGGCTGCATGTTTTGCCTCACATGAAGAAAACGGAAACCTTTCTAAGCTGACTGGTGGATTCTGAGCTTCTGTGTTAAGGGCATTAGCACCTTCCATTTGCAACTGGGAAGGTTTCCCTAAGAATTTTATTGTCAGGTATTAGATACAATAATAATAGGTGGCAGGCCATACCAGAGAATTGAGGGCACCAGTAAATTACTGTGAGGAAAGCAATTTGACATCCTTTCATCCTTTGATGAAAGCTAAATGTGAAATCTAGGTGTAAATGTCTACAAAAATTGAAAGTCACACTTGAAGGGAGAGACCTGGGAGTGTGCAGAAATCACTACTCAGAGAGGGGAAAGACTCCGGGTAGGACTGTGCTTTGACAACATTATTTCTTTTCAAGATTAATACCTCTGTGGAATTTTTTGGCCTTATTCCTGGATCCTATCAATTTAGCAAGGACATTTACACAAATGGTTTCTGTAGTCTAGTTTATACTAGGGCCAGAAAGACTGGCCCAAACATTCAGTTTCTCTTGCTAGGAAAGATGCATGACCCTGGGGAGTTTAGGCAGCTCCCTTGGGGATTCCTTAACCTACTGTCAACCTTTAGTTTAAGGCCACCTAATAAGCATTGAAAATGTTGTCCCTCCCTACTTTTGTTCAGTGTTTTCTGTCAATTTAAAAATAAATGCTTATAGTCCAGTTGGTATCTCATCTTTTACTCAAAAATATGCTTTCTATGAACTGATTTATTTTACCTTACTTAAAATACATACATATAAAATGGTATTACCATTATAATGGCTAATCATTGCATATCTTATTTCTCAGATTAATGGTGTTTTTCTTCACAGAGAACCTGTTATGTTCACAATACCTAAAAACAGTGTCATTTCAAGTTAGTTTTTGTTGCCTACTGATCTTAAGGTGGACTTCACTCGCTTCAACCCTGAGAAATTTGATATTATTAGCATCGTTCTTTTCAGAAATAGGAAATTGAACTTTAGTATACCCACCCCAAATCACAACAAAGGGACAGCTGAGAGGATTGAAGTTGGGCCAATTTGTCTCAAATGTTAAACTATATTTCTTCCCTAGTGGATATGTGATACTTGTGATCCCACATTAGTACAGAACAAATGTTCCAAAACTCTGTGGCTTACACCAACATTTTACCAGTTGATCCATGCCTTACAGCGTGGATGGGGCCTGGCTCAGATATCTCATCTGTGTGTCAGCTACAGCAGATCTTCTGGGACTGGAGGTCCCATCAAAGTGAACGTTGATTATGGTTCTGTTGGTTGGAGACTGTACTACTCCTCCACATGGCCTCAGGTCTAGGTTGTGGGTGTCATCCCAAAGGCAAGAGAGGTTTAAGCTTCAAACCTAACATCACTTCCAAAGCAGGTTTTGGTCCAATCAGGTCATGGGGCTGACCAGATTCATAGGAAGGTAACTAAAGGATGTGAATCTTACCACGCACGGTTCACTGCATTGGCTCAAAGTTAACAATCTACCAGAAAGAAAGGCAGCATTCCCAGTTTTATGGTTATCTTCAAGGAATCCATGAAGTGCAAAACCTGCTAGGGAAGATCAATCTCTGATTCTGTTCTTTCGTGGTAACTCAGAAGTTCAAGCAGAAACCAAAGCAAAATCTTCACCAGCAAACTAGGAAGGAAAAATAGTGAGCATAACATACCACACACACTGGAAGATTTCACATTGCTATCCTAAAGATACTATTCATAGCAGCCCTGTCCAAAGTGTAATTTGTTCTGATTGCTAGTTGATGTGCCCCTTCCTTTTAGGTATCTAAAAGGTATCTTTTAGGTAGTTCTGCACAGTATAGAGAAACAGTACTTAAACACATGCATGTCCTTACCCCTAGAAACAAATGCAAGAGTAAAGAGTGGAAATTCTGGCCTCAGGTTGTAAGTGGAGTAAGAACTGGGAGTGTCTAGTTAATGCACTAATATATTCCAAGAGAAGCAACGCAGAACCGCAGAACCGTGTAACTTTCCATTACAGTAAGGCACTCATTTAGGGAAGTGGATCTTCAGGTATTGCTTCCAAAATACATCACATGTTTTCAGTGCTCATTGAAAGAAATAAGGAAGAGTGGGTGAGAGGGGGCTATGGCAGTCCTCATTATTTATAGTTTAATGATATTGTCAGTGTTCATCCCACAGAGGACTGAATCTTAGCTAAGCCTGTCATTTTCATATCTTTAGAAAGCTTTTAGCTCTTCACTGCCTGTTGGCATGGAAACATGACAAGCATTATGATGTCAAAACCATATGAACTCATGATTGATCTAAAATTATTTGGGGAACTTTTCTATTTCAAATTTCCATGGAGAGAAACAGAGAGAGAGAGACAGAGAGAGAGAGAGAGAGAGAGAGAGAGAGAGAGAGAGAGAGAGAGAAATCACATGGAGCTTCATTCAAAACAAGGAAAAAATTGTTTTTTCTAAATTACCCAGAGATAAATTCTCTATTTTTCTTTCCATGTAATGCCAACGAGCTTACTGTCCTTCTGATGTCTTTGCTATTTTCTTTCCCATTCTGGTATTTTAATTCCCATTCTCTCTGTAACTGAAATGGGTGGTTGCAGTTAGCATTGTGTGTTGCAGGCTACAAAGAGAGAGCAGGACAGGCTTGAAGGCCCCTGGGTGGCCTCTGGAATTTGCAGGTGTCTCCTGAAGTGAGTGAAGGTGGGTTGAGGAAGTGTTTGGAAGTTGGTAGAAAGGCTTGCAGATGTGAAGAGCTACTCTCTGTACACTGAGCACTATCACATTCACATAGAAAACAAAACTGTAGGAGCCACACAGATGAGGAGGACAAGTTGTTCAAAGCCAGGAGGTGACAAAACAGAAACTTATGGAAAAAAGAATTTTTTTGAATATGTTAACAGGATGAATAGGATTTACCCAAGTACAAACTATACTCAGAAGGTGTATCAGCTTAGAAAATTTCCTTAACCTGATTTCTGTTCATTTGCCTCAGTTTACATTTCTGTAAAACAGGAATAATACAAATCTGCTGTGAAGACACAATACCTGGCATAAAGAGATAAATAAGGTTTAATTTCCCTGTAGGAATGAAGAGCTTTATGTGGAATGCTCAAAGTTCATTGACAAGGATCAACTCCTTCCCCTTTTTCCTTTCTTCCTTCCTACCTTTCTTTTTTCCTTCTTTCCTACCTTCCTTCCTTTCTTTTTTCCTTCTTTCCTTCCTTCCTTTTTTCCTATTTTGAGATTCTTGTCTGAATTCCAGGCCTTTGCCTTCCCACAACTAACCCCTCAACCCCCTACCACACACAGTTTTTTTTTTTTTTTTTTTTTTTGAGACAGGATCTCCCTAAATTGCTTAGACTGGGCTTGAATTTCCAGTCCTCCTGGCACAGCCAGTGTGATTTAAGACCTACATCTTGAATATAAGCTGGGTCTTCACATATCTTTTTGTGCTATCAATATAACATTTTGTTTCCAGCCAAATCTCAGATGGACCACAACTTAGGAAAATTATTATCCTGCAGAGGAATGTATAGCCAAATCAGAGTTTGCAAGTACAGAAAATTAGATATATCCTTGTCTTTTAATGTTTTACATTGGCATTCACATGTATTTTGGAAGCAGATTTTTTGAACATTTGAAGTCCTATATGTTAGATACATGCTTTAGGTTAAGGTGAACAAAATGAACAAAAATCTTTGTCATTAGGGAGCTTGTCTTTTCATTCTGGAGACAGATTAAGAATATATATCAACAAAGAGAAGCAATGTAACACAATGAAAGTGCTGAGGAGAAAAGCTAAGGGTAGAAAGGGACTAAGCATATGATAAAGGAAAACTGAGGTTGACACTGTAGATCAGGAGCTCCAAAGGGTCACTGGTTAGAATTCTGATGCAGACATTGGAGGAAGGAGCATCATGTTAGGCAGCGGGAATAGAAAGTACAGAGCCCTCAAGGTCTGTTGTCCAAAGAAAGCAAAAGGCTGCCGCAGAGCTTGGAGTAAGTGAAAGAGGAAAAGGGTCCCTAGAGCACGTCTCCTGAGTTACAGAGCACACGACACAAATCCATCAGATGAAGTATATAAATGAATGTCTCCTCTAAGGTAAGAAAATTAGTGAGTTCAATCTGGACAGTGGATTCTCTCTCTCTCTCTCTCTCTCTCTCTCTCTCTCTCTCTCTCTCCTGTCACTCCACTGGAGGCTGGTCTTCAGCTGGCCTTTGCAATTGAACTTAGTCACTAAATCATTGTTTGCTTTTCAGATATGTGATAGCTGTAAAGATACAGAAAAACAAACCCAGTTTGTCCTACTGCGTTTTCATCACACCATCAATACAGTCACTTCTGTGACCTAGCTGGGGAGAGACTTCTCTCCATACCCCAAAGATTCAATTCCACAGCAGATTCTCAGCCAGGTGTGTCCAATCTAAATCTGACATTATTTCTCTGGAGATGGCCTCACATCCCTTGGACTGAGCTTAGCTCTTCCTTAGGTGCTAATCACAAGCATAGGTGAGCTCTCTCCTTTGACCATCCAGTTATAAACTGGGGTTGCCGCTACTCTCTCTAACGGTTCAGTTAATTTTCTAGAGCAGCTCACAGAACTCAGGGTAACATGTTTTATGATTTCTGTTGATGATACAGCTTATTACCAAAGACACCAAAGGACAGCCTAATGAAAGATATGCACAGGGCCATGTGCTGAGGAGAGGTATGGAGCACGCAGGCCCTGTGTCCATGAACCCTCCCAGAACCTCCACATACTCATTACCAAAGAGCTCTTCCAAATTAGCTACACCATTTTGAGTTGAGTGTCCAGAACACAAGCATGATTGATTTAATCATTGGTTATTGCTGATCCACTTAAATTTGAGCCCATTCTCCTCTCCCAAATTTGGAGGGAGGGACTAAAAGTCCCAACTATCTAATGACATCTTGGTCTTTCCTGTGACCAACTCCCATACTGAAGCCACCTAGGGATCACTGCCACCGCACAAAAATACTCTGACCACACTGAAGGATTTTAGAAGCTATATTGTCAGGACATGAAGACAAAGACCAGCTATGTATGTCATAATATTGCAAGAGCAAGACTCTGTGAGCCTTTTAAACCCACGGCGACGTTCCTGTGGTAATCATATATAAATATGATTAACGCCTGTCTGTGATGTAGGAGGATTTGTGCTTGCTACTGCTCACTAAGCTACCAGGGGAAATCCGGGCCAATTGAAGAGAAGACAAATAGCAGCTGAGTGAGGCTGAAATCATGAACATCCATCCCCTGCCAGTGTGCACACAGCTCCGTGTTCTTCTGGGAGTAGACCTTGTCCCTCCACTCACGAGAGCCTTCGCTTTCTCTAGAGCAAAATTGCTCCCTGTGGGCTTTTTCCTCTGTGCAAATTCAAATATTGTATCACAGTTTTATGTGTGAATTTGTTCTTCCATGCATTTATAATTTTGAAAGTATAAAGTGTCTTGGTATCAGGCACTCTTTCGTCATTACTACGTTGTAAACTCCCAAAGGACCTGATGATATTTTCACCCATTGCATAGACAGTAGTTTTGAAAGGTTTATTCAGTTATTCCAAGTAGTAAAGTATAGCCCAGAAGAGCCACTGTTAACTTGTTGTAACAAAAATATTTTCTTTTAGGTACAGAGTGTGTAACCAGTTTGTTCATCCTTTGGGGCAGCCAGGTTGACGGGAAAAAGAGCAGCTGTACTTGCTGTCTCACTGAAAAAAGGGCAAGTCTTATGGTTCTGCAGTAGATTTAGGCACAGCATGGCTTCTGGTAGGGTACTGTGAACAAACTGTTTGTTAAATACGAGATTTGTTTTCGTAGTTATACACTGAGTCCTGTGCTGAGCCATTGATGAATTGCTTTGGTTTTTCTTTCTGCTCTGTCGTGTAGGCTTCCTAATGCACACAGCAGAGGACCTGGCTTTTAGCTGCTCTGCATGCATTTAGAACAATGTTTTCAGAGGATTTTATTACTTGTTATGTAACTGGGGAGAACTTGTTCCCTAATTCCTGTGGATCAGTCATAGACATATGCCTGATGGCAACACACATACACACACACACACACACACACACACGTGCGCGCGTCTGCGCACATACAGGAGTGCATTTCCCATTCTTCCTTGCTATAAGAGGTAATAATTTGTATCCGTCTAGACCTAAAGACTGTTTTTCAGCTAAGGGACATTTGGCAATGTTTGGAAGCAATCTTGTTTTTCAAAACCGGGGCAATGCACTGCTGACATCTGGGCTGTAGATGGCAGGAATTTTGCTAAATGTCCTACAGTCTGCATGTTAGTCACCGCAGTCCCAGGAATTATGCAGCCTCAAAGATCAATACTTCCCATCCAGGTTTATCTATTTTTACCATGACATATTTATTGAAAGTTAGAGTTTAGAATCATTCTATGCTTTTAGCAATTTTTTTCTAATGTTAAAAATACTTTTAAATATATGTGTATCACCTGTAATAACAGTTATAGATATAATAATGATATAAACCCACTGACATCTATGAAGAAAATATAGATTTTTCTCTATTGGAAGTCTAAAATATAACCATTTGTTAAAATTATTTTGTTTTTCTGGAGCTTTTGTTTT
The DNA here is from genome assembly GCA_004027295.1 of Dolichotis patagonum. Lineage (NCBI taxonomy): Eukaryota > Metazoa > Chordata > Mammalia > Rodentia > Caviidae > Dolichotis > Dolichotis patagonum. The sequence continues at coordinate 56,663 of PVJX010009481.1, forward strand.
TTTCTTCTTTTTTTTTCTCTTCTTATTTTAATTGAGTTTTCAGACTCAATAATCCTTGGCAGTCTATAATGTAAAACGTTACCTATCTCTGGCCAGAGGCCATTATATCCTTCCTGTCACTGACTCAGTTCACCTGTAACTATTTTCCAAGTGCATTTGGGTTCAAGCTTGGGGTGGTGAAGGTGGTGGGAGGGAATAAAGTAAGAAGTCCCCATCTAAAATGCTAGTGCTCTACAGCAAGTGTTGTTCAGTCGTCAAAGTGAAGAAGGAAAGATCCTTTTTGAATGTCAGGCTCTCTGCAAACAAGACGCCACTGTATTTTATGTAAAGTAAGGTTTGTACTATTGAGACTCTATCATTGTCTCTGTCTCTGTCTTTTTTTCCATAGGGAATAAAGGGATAGTGTTTTTTACAAGAAATTTACTTGTATTCAGTTCTTATTAATGACGCTAAGGCATTCTGACCATACGTTTTGACCATACATTTGTCTGCCATGGATTTCTGGAGTCAGAGTTAGGGGGAGGGACTCTGATGCAATTATTCATCAGGACAGCCCTGGCTTTTGCACATCTGTGACCCTTCTCATTTACTTTTTTGAGGATTTGTGCTGCATCAGCAATCTGGGCCCAGTTCATCTGTCACCTGTGACAAGTTAGAAGTTCGCATTCGACCTGTGCTAGGAGAACTGAATTATTCTCTGTCCATGGAACATAGTGATAACCATCATCTAGGGACACCAGTCATAGTTTCAAAGATCAAACCATCTGAAGGCTTAATGACTAGATGCGTTCATCTTCCTGCCCAGCAGCAATAGGCAATTTCATACTAGTCCTAGGCTTAAGTGAGATATTAAGGGAGAAAAAAACTAGTTTCGTGTCTGGACATTTCTTCCTATGAGTTACCTGAACAACTGATTGTAAGTGCTAGAAGAGCTGGCAACTACAGTAGAAGAAATGCCTCTAGGATTTTCATACAGGATAGGGCCCTTAATTGTGGGGTCCTCATTCTTCCTCTTTTTTTCATGCTTTAATATTGCTCTAACAAAAATTACTAACATTTATTGAGTAGTGACACGCACTATTCTAAATAGTTTGTGTATTATCTCATTTATACCCTATGTTGAAATATTCTATTTATCATTATATCCTTTTTTTACATACAAAGGAATTGAGCCTCAAAGAAGTTGTCATTGTTCAAGGTCAAGAATTTGTAAGTGGCCTAGCTCATTGGATGAGCCTGGCTTTAGATCCTGCTCACCTGCTGACTGTCTCATGACATACCCCACAAGACGTCAGTGTCTTGCATGATAGCAGTTTCTCTAGAAAAAAACTGAAAAAAAATCAGCAGTGAAGCACAGTAGCTGTTAGAAGTGATAGATAAATTCATGAGTTTGTGCTGTAGTAACAGATCAAAGTCTTGAGAGATTAATGACAGAAAAAAAACTTCTCCCACAAAAACTTTTCTGCAGATTCCAGGGGCCTTTTAGATAACTTTTTTAAATTGATTCAATCTGCAGATTCCAGGGGGCTCTTATATAACTCTTTTAAACTGATTCAATCTCTGACTCCATCATCTCAAAACTAGGCTTCCCTATCCGCCAACAGGAGAGAAGGGCCAGGGAATTATAAGGAGGCTTTGCATTTCCTTGATGCTGAAGTGATGTTATCATTTTGCTCATATTTCATAGATGAGAACTTACAACATGGCTTGCCCTATCTATCTATCTATCTATCTATTTGTATTAACTGCATTTTTTAATGCTCAGAAAAGGGATTGGAATATGATGTCATGAACCTCATTGATCTCAATGCTTTTAATCTCAACACCTTCTAATAACATAAATTAGGCATCTTGTTATGTGCCACTTAAAATAAAAATATTATAACTTTTGCTGAGATATCTGATTGCTTTTAGCAAGTTTATAATAAACTTTAAAGCCATTACAATATTCATACTTTCATTCATATTGTGTACTTAAACATTATTATACTTACAGACAAATCCTAACATGTTATTTTTAAAGCTTTATATATAAGAGCAAAGAATAATCTGGATTTCTCCTATATGGATTGCATACATTTCTTTTTGCTAATTTAGACAGACTTACATTTTGTCATACTTCCTCTTTTAGGAAAAAATAATACATTAGAAATTAATTAAAAATAAAGGCTGCATAATAATTCCCCAGTGTTCCTTTTGTAAATAAATAAGGACAAAAAGCTTTAAGTTGTAGTGTAACTCATCTCCATTATTGCTCACTTTCTGCAAGTCAACAATCTTTTATTTTTTCTTTTTTAACCATCAAATATTCTGTGCTGTCTTCCTCATTGTGTTCAGAATGGACTCGCTTGTTTTCACTAGTTTTTACTTGGTATTAGAATTTGTGGTTGATGCAGCTCATTTATCAGCCAAATATGGAGAGATTCCGAAAGATGTTTTGTCATTTTCTACTGTCAAAATGATGCATTTGCTTTATGTCCTGGTTTTTTTGAAAGAGCTTGAGTTGCACTTCTTTTGTGGGGTAAAGCATCGAAATAAATGATACAAAAGCGAAGTAAACAGAGAAGGGAAAAAAAAGCAGTGCTCCAAAAACTGAAATCTAGAGGGCTTTATTCTCAAGTATACATCTTTAGAATCAGAGGAGATGGAATAAAATGTCCACACTTACTTTTAAAGGTTTCATCCATCACCTGCTTGCATTCCATTACTGTAGCTGCTATAATTCTTGTAGACAAAGATGGCAAGAGAAGTTTTTCCTTTCTTCCTCATTGATCCATCTGGCCCCCATCTGGAAGAGGACAGGTGTCAGCTGTGGGTAGGGTGTGGCCAATGCAAGTGCTAACCAGAGCTGCCACCCAGGGGACAAATAAGTCATCCGAAGAAAATATGCTCTTTGCTCTTTCATTTTTCCTGCTGTGGTTTGTGTGGATGTGTGGTTTGTGGGATTTTTCAACTGCTTTGTTTTTTCACTCATCATAAAAATAAGAGCAGATAAGAAGTTGGTGCTTGTAACTCACCAACAGAACCTGCTTTTTACAAACTCTAAACTCTGACAGCCATTATATTAAACAATCAAGAAACATAGCCTCAATACAATGCCTATTTATTTTTACTTCATATAAATCTTACTATCTAGGATAACTAGATAATAATACAAATTTAAAATTTGTTAACCCAGGTTTGCTTTTTAAGAATGTACCCAGTCAAATTAACACATTATTTCTTTTATACATTTTGATGTCCGGGTTTATTGGTGTAAAAACCTAATGCATGTCCTTTCTGGAGAAATGTAACAGTAAAAAGAAAATCCTCATAATCATTGATTCACATCTGGATCCTTAACTTTAAATTATGTTGTCTTGCTTAAACTATGTGACTTGTTTGAGCTTCATTTTTCTTATTGGAAAAAAACCCCTGTGATATAATATGAATTTCAAGAGGATTTTTAAAAATGAAATAAATAAAAAAATTAGCCCAGACACTAGCTCATGGTAGAATTCTGGTGTTCTTTTTTTTTTCTTCCATTGCCTTTGGCTTCCTTTTACCATAGTTTTCTCTTCTGCATATTAAATACACTTTCAACAGACCGGAATGCTGTGCCTGTGGAAGCCCTTGGGACGGTGACATATTTTTGTCTGTCATTGTCCGTGTGTCCCTTTTTCCTCTGGAAGATTCTGGCACAACTCACTCATATCCTATATAATTGCACCATTTTATATGCAGTTAGTAACTCAACATTCAAATATTTTTCCCCCATTGATACATCTATAAAATTATTATTATTATTATTTTTACTTTCCCTGTCTTTTTACTTCCCTTTAAATTTGACCCAGAGATCTAAGGAAAAGTTTTCTTCCTCAAAACCATACATCTTCCCACTTATAAAGAACCAATTCCTTTCAGGGTTGATCCGTAACAATAAGAAAATGGTTCTGGCCTTCACCCCCAGGAAGTCTCCCAGAAAGCAGCGTCTCGGCCTGTCTCTTTGGGACTCGAAACTCTCGGACCTGTAGAGGGGCATTGGCTGTTTGGATCGAAAGTCTGCGCAGACCTGCACCTCGGTGCGACTGTTTGGGACTGGTAGGCCCGCCCTTCATCCACAGGGAACTGCCTGGAGATTGGCATCTGGGCCGGGTCTGTTTGGGCCCGTAGCCCCGCCCTTCACCCCCAGGAAGTCTCCCAGAAAGCAGCATCTCGGCCTGTCTCTTTGGGACCCGAAACTCTC